>PVHX01008158.1:0-85465 GCA_004024805.1 Geosciurus inauris | reverse complement strand
GGTCACTTCCTTCCAGAAGGTTCCCTGGTCTCCCCCTTTTCTCAGTCAGACTCTGAACCTCACCTTGCCCTGCGCCCCTCAGCTTGATGTAGGGCAGATGCTCAATAAATACTTATTAACTGATCTGCATTCAAACTGCCAGTGAGGGGCAGAGCATGGCTCAAGGCCAGCCTCTCCTCCAGGACCATCCTTGCCCTCAGCACTACCACCGGCCAGCAGCTGTGCCTTTCACAACGCACCACACGAAGCTGGTCTTACTTCTCATGGGTACACGAGGTGGCTTTCCAGACCCTCGTGTTTTGTTTGTTCGTTAATAGTCTCACATTGTGCCCAGTGTCCCACAGCCTTGTTTTAGAGAAGAGGACATTTGAGGCTTCAGGCCTGGAGGGTTGCTTGAGCTCCTTCCAGTCTCAGTCCCCGTAAGTGAAAGCTCTGGCCAGCTTCTCAGTCTGCTGCCGTGGGTGCCCGAGGGATGGCAGTCCCTTGAGAAGAGGGTGCAGGAAGATGAGTGTGAGGGATGCTGGAGAAGGAGGAACTTTGGGGGGGCACCCTGTCCCCTTAGAACGAATGAAAAAGGGGCTGGGGATGTAGCTCAGTGGTAGAGCGCTTGCCTAGCATACCAAGGTCCTGGGTTCAATCCCCGGTAATCCCCCCAAATGGGAGGCACACTTTGTATTCTGATTGTGGCATCTCTGGGATGGAGCCAATCCTTAATAAGCCTTGGGGGCTCTGCAGCAGATCATCCCCCATGCCTGCCCCTCCCTCTTGTTCAAGTCCCTGATGCCCCCCAGGGTTCCATCTCCTCCTCTCCTGCCGCATCCCTGGGAACATCTCCTTTGCAACACGTCTAAGAATTTGAGTTGCTTGTGTGGTGCCTGCATCAGCCCTGATGTCCCCAGCTGGATTTTAGATCCGCAGGTCATTTCTGCCACCTTCATGCATACCCAGGGCCCAGTGCAGGCCATGATGCTGTAGGTACCCAGTTAATGCCATGGAAAAGGCTAGGAAGCCGCTGTGGAAAGTGAGGCTCGGGCCTGAGCTGCAGGCAGGCAGTGTGGGGGTTTCACTGGTCTTTTATGGTTGTCCCGCCATAGCTGTAAGCAGACTTGGAATTGCGCCTGTCTGCGACTTATGTGGAACCATGCTCTCAGCATTCTGGGGGTGTGGTCACCAGAGCCACCAGTGGACAGCGGAGGAGACAGGCCTGGATGGGCTAGATGGCCGTGGCAGTGGGAGGACATTTACAGGGGCCCCGCCCAGCTTCCAGGAGGCGACCCTCCCTCTTTCAGCACCTTCTCTAATTGCTGCCCCACTTCTACTTATTTTCTGATGCTTTTTGACTTTCTTAATGTGGACTTTGCTGGGAGTTGTGACCCGACTTCCCCTGCAGGCCGTCGCAGGGCCTGCGCCATCAGGGGGCCAGGTTGGGCTGAGCCTAGGTGCGCAGGCGTCCTGCGGCCGGCAGGAGGAGCCCGTGAGCTGCGAGCCAGGACTGGCGCTGCTCAGCGGAGAAGCCCAGAAGCCCGGCTCTGGGTTTTTCTGCCTGGTGTGACCACAGGGAAGGCCCAGCCCAGGGGGCGGGGCTGTAGCCGGGAACGGCCGGACAGGCCCGGAATCCATGAGCAGATGGGGACCTGGCTCCCCACTCACTAGCTATGTGACCACGGGTGCCCTCGAAACTCCCTAGACCCACGTGTCCTAATCTGTAAAATGGGGACATTTCCGGCCACTTCTTTGGTTCATAGTGCAATAGCGCCCAGCTGGGCAAAAACCAGTGGGGAGCCGGGCGTGGTGGCCTATGCCTGTAATCCGAGAGGCCCAAGAGGCTGAGGCAGGAGGATCACGAGTTCAAAGCCAGCCTCAGCAAATTAGAGAGGTCCCAACTAACTCAGTGAGACCCTGTCTCTAAATAAAATACAAAAAAGGGCTGGGGATGTGACTCAGTGGTTAAGTGCCTCTGGGTTAAATTCCCAGTACAAAAAAATAAAAATAAAACATCAGTGAGGAGCCCTCAGTCAGTGCTGGGGGATGTTGACAACAGGAGTACTTTTTTTTTTTTTTAAATATTTATTTTTTAGTTGTAAGTGGACAGAATATCTTTATTTTTTTATTTTTATGTGGTGCCAAGGATCGAACCCAGTGCCTCACCCATGCTAGGCGAGCACGCTATCACTGTGCCATAATCCCAGCCCCCAACAGAAGTACTTTGAGGACAGTCCTCCTGCCAGTCCCAAGTCACAACGTTGATGTGACCTTGGTAAGATGACTGAGTAGCACCCACCTACCTGGCTTATGTGTGAGCTGGAAATTATTCTGCTAGGTGAGTCTTAATCCTCTTCTACAAATGAGGAAATGAGGGACCCACAGAGATGGGGACATGCTGGAAAGTGGCCAGGCTGAATTCTGAACCGAGAGGTCCATGGTGTCTGAGCAGTCCCTCAGCCTCCCCTGCCTCAGTTTCCCCCTCTGAACAAAGAGAGCGGAGCAGGGTGTTCTGGAGCCTCTTGGGCTCTGGTCCCCAGGATGTGCCCTCCCCACCTGGCTGCAGGAAGGACACCTGGAGGGTGACCTGTGGAGGGGGAGCGCCTGGCCTGCCCTCTCCTGACCCCCTCCTCCCCCACAGCCTTCCTGAAGGGCCTGAGTGATAAGCAGAGGGAGGAACATTACTTCTGCAGGGACTTCGTCAGGCTGAAGAAGATCCCGACGTGGAAGGAGACGGCAAAAGGTAGGCCCTGCCACAGCTGGGCCCAGTGGCTGTTTGGCGGCCCCTTCAGGTGCAAGGCCTGGGAAGCATCCGATGGCATGTATGGATAGAGGGCTTACTGTGTGGGGGACTCTGCCTATGTCACCTCACTTAATTATTGACACAGCCTGAGGCCTGTTCAGTTTTTATTCCCATGACACCACTAGGAAGCCAGCCCCAGGCCACATAAGCCACCTGTCCCTGATTGCTTGGTTGTCGGGGAGTCCGGTTTGAAGCTTGCTTGCAGGGGGCTGGGCTGATGAGCTCCCAGGCTTGCAAATGCTGGCCTGGTAACCGGTGACCTTGGACAGGTCACATGTATCCCATCTACACCTCAGTTTCCACATCTGTGAAGTGGGGGTGGACAGCATGATGTTCCTGCTTAGGCCATTGTCGTGACAGTCCACAGACTGCGTTGCACGCAGTAGGTCCTTACCCAGGGTGGGATGTCATCACCAGCATCAGTGGTCACCATGTGGCAAACTGCTGTGGTGGGGCTGCACCTGACCTGTGGGCCTTGCCTTGGCCACTGTATTGGGGGGGCCTCCCTGTGACCCCCATGGCCCCTACCTATTCCAGGAGTGTCAGTGAAGGTGGAGGAGCCCAAATTCAAGAAGGACAAACAGCTCAATGAGAAGATCTCCCTGTTCCGTGGTGACATCACCAAGCTGGAGGTGGATGCCATCGTCAACGCGGGTGAGTGACTGTCCCGAGCCAGAGACCTGGGTGGCCGTGTTGCCTTTGCCCTGGTCTGCGGGCTGGGCGCCACCTGGCTCCACAGAGGCTCCTGAGGCGGGTGAGGATGGCAGTTGGCGCCGCGGGAGCTCAGCGTGTCGGCCACTCGGGCTCCTCTTCCCTTGAAACCCTGACCCGCTGTGTCGGGGGCGCCTTGCTCTGCTGAGCTGCCTCGCAGCTCCGAAAGCCATTAGCGGCTGGCGAAGGGACAGAGCTCGGCTGGAACAGTGCCAGGTGGCCCTGCCAGGAAGGCGGAAGCCTGAGCCGGGGTCCGTCCTGGGGTGGGGGCTGCAGTGGCCCTCCGCCTTTGCCTGCCCTGTCCCCCTGCTGGCCGGGCAGGTGAGGGAGCGTGTGGAGGGGGTGCTGGGAGGCCTCCTGCGGCCCCGGCAGCTCTCCAGCCCCTGGAAATGCGAGCTGCTGGCTTCCTGGTTGTCCCTGGCCTCTTGCTGGCGTGGCAGTTTATTGTGATGATACCGAGTCGGGAGGTGGGAGGGAGGAAGGTGCCGCTCCTCCCCCAGGCCCTGGTCGTCTGGCTGAGTCAAAGGGCTCTGGGAAAGGACACAGGTGCTCAGGAGTGGGGCGTCAAGGGCAGATCAAGCCCCGCAGGTGCACAGGTGCTTCCAAGGGCAGGGGCAGGTGTACCGTATCCCAACCCTGGCGGCTGGCTCGCTGGCTCAGCAGACATGTGTGCCTGGCATCAGAGGAGGCACCTCTTAGAGCCCAGTGATACCAGGGCAGGCCTTCTTGTTTTGGGCTCCAACTCTTGGGTGCCAGCCCCTGCCCCACCTGTGCAGGTCCAGGACAGCCCCAGGGTTTCTGGAATCTCCTCCCTCTCACCTCTGGGCTTGCAGCAACCGTGTGTGACCTCAGTGCCAGTGAGAGAGCCAGTGTCGTTGCTCTGAGTGCCCCCCGTCCTTAGGTGACCGGGCTTACAGGGTCTAGGCAGAGGGGGCTGCTCACTGTCCCCGCCCTCCTGTCTGGTCTGTGGTGTTTCCGGCAGTGGCACTGCTCGGCGTGTCTCCTCACGGGGTCTGCAGAACTGTGTAGTGGCATGGGGTTGTGCCCTGTCCCTGCACATGGCCTGTCCCTGGTGCACAGGGGACAAGTCACACAGAGGCAGGAGTTTCCATTCGGAGTGGCTGGTGGGGAGGAGCTGAGTGGTCTTTGGGCTTCTGCTATGGTTCTGGTGTGTCTCCCTTGGGACACTTGCCCTTGGTGGGTGGCTGCAAGGTTTGTGAGTCTGTCTGGGGAGACACAGAACTCAGCCACTTCTGGGTTGGCAGATGTCCTGGAGGCCCAGAAGAGAAGAGCAGGATCTTGCTCCCTGTGCCAGGAGGGGCTGGGCTGTTCCTGGGGGTGGTCATGAAGGTCACGGCTGCCCAGTCATTGGCAAGGGTGCCGGAGGTGCCCACTGGTCCTTTTCCTGCTGAGCTGCCATGACCAGAGGGAGAAGCTCTCATGAGCTCCTTCCCAGCCCCAGCTCGTGGTTGGTGGTGTTGTGGACCACAGAGGAGGACACAGGGACCTAGGCGGGTATCAGTGGGCTGCAGATGGAGCGGGCTGGGGGCTCTGGAGGCTGCGGGCATGATTAATGGCTCTTCTTAAGTGCCCAGTGACTGGCCAGGCTGGGTGCAGCAGCTCAGCAGCTGCTCACGAGAAGCACTCGGGTGCTGGCTGCATCTCAACGTGGCTTGCACTTGCCTGGCCCATTTCCTCTTCTGCACAAGGGGGATGGTAGAGCCCGTGGGGTGGCTGGGGTGTGTGGTATGAGTGACAGCTCACTCCCTGCTAGCATGGCCGCCCTTGGCATCATCCTGAGCATCATTCCTGTCCCAAGGATGCGGGATACTTGGCACCGCCTCCCTCCCCCGCAATGCCCAGCTTTCTCCTCCCTCTGCTTGCCTTAGTTTACCCCGCGCTGTTGCCTGATTTCCTGGGATCTCCTTTTTCTAGTCTCAGCCAGGAGGACGAAGAACCTGTGCTGGAACCACGACGAGGGGTGGCTGAAGCAAGTCTTGGACATGGGTTCCTACCCAGATCCTGGGTCTGGGGTGTCCCGGGGCCCCTGGTCAGAGCTGGGGGGTCCTCATCCCCCAGGGTCCTGGCGCTGTGGCGTCACCCAGCGCGCCGCCCACCAGGGGGCAGCAGAGCTCGCGGCTCCGGCCAAGCCCATAAATCAGCCTGTTTATTAGCGGAATAAAAGTCGTCGGCAACGCGGGGCTTTTCGGGGCTGCATAAATCTGCGTCTGTGCCTCGTGAAACCCATATGTGCTTAATTCATATGTAAAGTTTCAAGCAGGAAGAGAATACGTGTCCATTAAATTCTATTTGACTTGATTATAATCATTAGCCGTGAATAATTGCTTCTCAGCGCCGACCGCGGAGCCACCACAATAGGCAAAAGGAGACAGCGATTATCTCGGGTGGGAATTTTTAAATCTTTATTTTTGAAGCCACGGGCAGTGCTGGCCCTGTGGGTGTCGGGAGCCCACAGGGACGGTGTGGATGTGGGCTGGCTGGGGCTGAAGGTCTGGACAGAGCTTTTGGATTTTGAGGGGAGGGTCTCCCTTTGTGCCTGCTGCCAGATGGGGAGGGGTGTCACCGCCTGGGTCTGGCTCAGGGACCCTGTAGGGAAGGGATGGGGGGGCTGTGAGGGAAAGGGGGATGGGGACTCCCTGGCCCTACATCCTGCAAAGCTAGGCTGTGGGCTTCTCCCTCTGTCTAGGGCCCAGGGGCCTTGGAGAGGGGAGGGCCATGCCCCTCCCACCTCACCCCCCTCCCCAGAGGCTCCGCCCACAGCCCCCCCTCCCAACCTTGGAAACCCCAACTGTTTCCCACTGGCTACCTGGCATTCCAAGCCCAGGGCTGGTTTTCACCCCACTTTATTGGTATTTGCGTCGGTGGGGGGTGAGGGGATGTGTGGCGGGGCTTGTAGGTGTGTGGCCTCTGTGTGTGTGTGACGTGTGCCAGGTGGTATACAGTAAGGGTGAGGTGGGACCAAGAACAGAGTGGGGGTATCTGGTGGGTAGCAGGGCTTGAGGTCACAGGAGCATACTTGGGGACAGACCTTCTGAGTGCCCCCAACAGTCACACCTCTGCCCTCCTCACAGGCTGGTGGCCAAGGCCGCTTGCTAGGGCAGTGCCGGGGGGAGCCTCAGGCTCCTGCCATCTGTGCCCGCCGCGGCTCCTGCCCATGGGGCATGCCACAGTCATCTTGATTAAATTGGGCTGCCACGCTGGCGGGATAAGCCAGGGAGCCCCTGCAAGCCCTCACCCACCCCACCCTCTTCCGCCTGCTTTTCCAGCTTGGCCTGTGACCCCACCACTGCCTCCTAGGAGAATTGGATCTGGGGTCTCCACCCTGGGAGTCTGTGGCTTCCCAAGTATTGGTGTCTATTTTTGACCACAAGGCATGACCTTAGCCCAGCCGCCTCCACGCCTTGAGCCTCTGACGTACCAGACCTGTGCCTAGGGCCTAGGCTGTTGTTCCTGACAGACAGCTGAAGCCCAGGCAGGAAATGTCTGGGGCACAAAGACCCCCATTCTTGGCTAACCCAGGGGTCTGGCTGTCCGGCTTCGGCCTTGGGGACACAACGGACAAAGCAGAGATGAATGTGATGCTTTGTGTGAAGACACAGGCGTCCTCCCCTTCAAAGCAGTCCCAGCACAGCGCCACTGAGCGGGCTGAGTGCCTTGGGCACAGAGGCCTAGGCAGGCTGGAATCCCAGCACTCCTGCAGGCGCCTCAGGGCCTCCACATCCTCATCTGAAGAATGGCATCCAGCTGGGCATGGTGCGCCTGTAATCCCAGCAGCTCGGGAGGCTGAGGCAGGAGGATTGCAGGTTTAAAGCCAGCCTCAGCAATTTAGTGAGGCCCTAGCAGCTTAGTGGGACCCTGTCTCAAAATTTAAAGAAATAGGGGCTGGGATTGTAGCTCAGTGGTAGAGCGCTTGCCTTGCGTGCGTGAGGCACTGGGTTCGATCCTCAGCACCACATAAAAATAAATAAAGATATTTGTGTCCAACTGAGACTAAAAAATATGTTTAAAAAAAAAAAATTTAAAGAAATATAAAAAGGCCTGGGGATGTGGCTCAGTGGTTAAGCGCTCCTAGGTTCAACCCCTGGTCCCAAAAAAAAAAGGCATCCTGGCCAGCCCCACCTCAGGGTGGGTGCGAGTTTGATGTGTGGCCGGTCACAGAGAGCCCCAGTAGATTACTACTGGGAAAGTCAGGGGCCAGAGCAACTAAAGTAGAAGATAATGTGACAAAACCCGGAAGGGAGGCCTGAATAAAGTACCGTGTGACATGTGACGCTGCAGGGACCAATTAATTCTGCAAGGAGGTGGCCGGAGACAAGGCAGGTCAGGGAGGTCTTTGAGGGGCCTGGGCACCAGGGCCAGGCAGTGAAGACCCGGTGGGAAGCCACGTTTCACAGCGACAAGTGGGCCTCACAGGGAGATGGTTAAGCCGCTTATTTATTTAAAATGCGGCATGAAGTGGCGCTGTTTCCTTCAGTCCTGGGCTTTGATTTGTGAAAATCTGCAGCCCTCATCCTGGCCCAAGCTCTCCAGGCCCTTGCTTCATCCCTCACGCTGCCTGGAGGGGTGGCGGAGCCAACGACGATGGGGCCAGTAGGCTGGGGACCACTGAGTGGCTGCCGAGCAGCCCCGCCCCTGCTCCTAGCTGTCCCCAGGCCACTGCTGGAGTTGGGATTTAGAGACCGCCTTGATGGACTGGCGGGCAGGGGGGCCTCAGGGAAGGCGACTGCCTGGTGGGAAGTGATCTGATGCTAAACTGTCGCCATAAATCGCTTTATCTGTCACTTCAGATTTAAACGTGTTTGCTGAGGCTTGCCGGCCGCAAGGCAGCGGAAACCTCCCGGCAGCCCGCGAGGGCGGCGCAGGCCGGAGTGGCAGGCGGCGTGGCTGTCGGTGGCGGTGGCAGGGCTCTGCTAGCAGCTTCTGATCCTGCTGGGTTCTGGCCCCCGCACTCCCTCCTCAGGGGACGCCAAGCACAGAGGGGGACAGCCCAGGCAGGTCCTCAGTAGGTGGAGTAATGCCACCATTGCTGAGGGGCGGGCAGGGTCGCCCCGTTTGGGTGATCAAGCTGAGGAGCATGGGGGGAGCCACGGAGGGTGACAGCCAGAACTGCGAACCGTGGCCCTGCACCCACTCGTGCAGCAAGCCTCCCTGGTGGGCCTGCTGTGCTCTGTGGGGGCACCTGGGCCTCAAACACACTCAACCCCCCCTCCCAGACAGGGCGAGCTGCAGCCTCTCCAGGGAAGCAGCGGCTGAGGGACAGAGTCTTGCGTGCAGGGACAGGGTTGGGGGGCAATCCCGAATGCTGCCTGGAGGAGGGGGCGAGGCCATTCCAGGGGAAGGAGGGAGAGCACTGGTGGTGGGGGGCTGTGGGTCAGCTCTGAGGGGTTCGGCTTGTGCTGTGGCCAGGTCTTGAGTTGGGGGGCGATCTCCCAGGCTCAGCTGTGTTCACTCCAGGGACCCAATGTCTTGTAGCAGCCGGGAACCCCAGAGGTCACACAGCTAAATGGTAGTAGAGCTGGATGGAAGATTTTCCAGACCCCTGAGCCCCCAGGAGCTGGTTTTGTGAGGTAGGGTGGGACACCTCTTCTTGATCCCCTTTTTTTAGGGTTGAAGTGCTCCCTGGAGTGGGCTTGTTCCTCCTGACCTCACTGCTGGGAAGGTGAGAGGGGCTGATGTTTGTCATGGGGACTAACATCCCAGGCTTGTCTGGGCTCATTGACCCCATGGGGCCTTGTGATGGGCTCCAGCTGCCTTGTCGTCCTGTGTTCCAAGTCCCCATTGTGCTGTGTACCACGGATCCCCCACCCCATGCTGGGCTGGGCCATCTGTCACCTACCTGTCACTGAGTGTTCCCTCTGTGCAGTGGTTGCCCCCTACCACCCACACTGGCCTATTTTTGAGGCTGGGACTAATGTGTCCCCCATCTTATAGACTAGGAGACTGCTCCCAGTCTGGGAGCAAGAGGCAGAGAGGATGGGGAGGCAGTTGGGAGGCCTGGGGTCCAGGCAGCCCCCTCCTCACATTCAAAGGCCCTGGCCATCTGGGTATTGCCAGGACCTCGCTGGCATTGCTGTGGCGGCGGGTGGCTTGCTTCCCCAAGGTCAAGCAGTGGTTACATAAATTCATAAATGATGGATCCTTCTGAATTATTGAGATGCCCTCCTGGGCTTGCAGGGCCTGGTCCAGTGAGCCGAGCCTTGGCCGGTGGGCGGGACTTGGAAGGACCCTGAAGGTCCTTGTACCCCAAGGTCTTCCGCCAAGCCTCCTGTGCACTGGCCAGAGCCTCCTGCTGCCCCCCAGGGAATGGGAGGGGGGGACTCTGGATCCTGGACGTGGAGACTCTGTCCTGGATTTCAGTAGACATTTTGTTGAATGAGCGAGTGACTGAATGCTTTGGTAGTGGGGTCAGCTGACAGGAGAGACTGAGAACCAGTGGCCTGCTGTGGGACCCTTCTTTCTGTGCCCACTCAGCCCTCTAGTCACCCCTCTGGGCCAAAAGGTACTGATTGATTTCACAAATGAGGATGGTGGTGGACATTTATGGGGCCCTCCTGAAGTTCCTGGGCTTCTGTGAGCCTCTGGGGGGTACCTGGAGCCTGCCCTCAAGGCATTTATAGTCCTGGAGAGAAAGGACAGGACCCGAAGTCCAGAGAGGGATGGTGACCTGTGCAGGGTCACACAGCAGGCAGAGCCGAGCCTCAAGTTCAGGCTCCTGACTCTCAGCTCCGGGCCACTCTCTCTCTGGCCCTTTTCTCTCCATCATGATGACTTGTGTCAGCGTACGTGTCCAGGGGCTGCCTCCCACCCATGGAGTGGCCGCCTGCTCCTGCACTTGCTGAAGCAATGGCCCCGAGGCCTTCTGTCCAGCTCCCCCCGCCTCCGTCCTTGAGGCCACCTGGCCTCAGCGCCCGCACCTGTGCTGTGCCTGCCCACGTCCCTGATGTGCTGTCCGAGCACTGAGCTGAGGAGGCCTGAGCTGGGGGGATGTATGTGTTTTGAAATTAATGGGAACCATTAAATTGGCCAAGCGTGTAAAGGGCTGGTGCTGCAGCCTTGGTGCGCTCTCCTGGCCGGTCCGCCGGAGCCTGACACGGGGCTGCCCGCGCGTCAGGCCTCCCCAGCAGGCTGTGGCTTGCCTGCCCATTTGAGAGATGGGATGGGCACCCTGTCCCTGTATGAAGGGGTCTGGCCACAGCTGCATGTGGCAGCCAGGGACCCCCTGCCCCAGGCTCTGTGCAGGGACATTTGTAGGTGGGTTGAATTGAATCTTCCCTCCAGACCCCTAGGGTAGGCCTGTGCACACTCCAGGTCCTGACCCTCACTTCCTGGGTGAGTCTGGGCTGACCGCAGGGACATAGCCCAGGCTAACAGATTTGGGGGATCCAGCCCCTGGCTCCTCACCTGCCATGTGGTCTCTTGGGTCTCTGTAGTGGGACACCTTGTAATCTGGACTTGGAGGCCTGGGTACAAGTCTTAGCTTCACTGTGTACTAGCCATGTGACCTTGGTCAAGTCATTTAACTTCTCTGAGCCCATTTTTCTTGTCTGTAAAATAGAGATAAGAGTGCACTAGGTGGGACTGTCCCCCTGGCGATGGTGTGTGTGAGACGCCTGCCCAAACAAGGTCAGGGTCGGGCACGGAGTGGCCCCTCGGGCAGCAGAGCCCTTGCTTTGCGCTGTCACCGCTCTCAGGTCCCTAGAGGGCTGCTGAGTCCTGCTGAGGGCATGTTCCATTGGCCATCGCCTGCTCTGCATGGGCTGGGGACAGTCATGGTCTTTGGTGACCCCCAAAAGGATGGTGCTTTTCCTGTGTTGAATTGAGATCACCTGTGGCCCCTGGGTGGCTATGGGGACGGCCCCCTCCTGACTGCATCTTCTGGACGTGGGTTTCCTGTCTGGAGGCTGGGCCTCCCCCGCCCCCATTGCCAGCAGGGCTGTTGTGTGTGGCTAAAAGGGAACAGTCCATGTGGGCTGGAGGTGGGCAGGACAGGGAATGTCCCCAGGGAAGCCGCGTGTGTGCACTCCACAGTCTCACCTTTTGAGCTCCTTTCTTTACTTTGCAGATCACTTCTCTTGAGGCCCCCTCAGGCCCTGGTGGCCTGTAGCCCCATAGCCCAGGTGACATCATTACTGTCCCCCTTCCTACAGTCTCCATTTATTACCCATCAAGAGGGTGCACCTGTGCCTGGTGGCGGTGGGCAGGAGTCAGAGACCTGGATACAAGTCCTAGCTTCACAGTGCACTAGCTGTGTGACCTTGGTGAAGCCATTTAACCTCCCTGAGCCTCATTCTTCCTGTCTGTAAAATAGAGATGAGAGTGCTCTAGGTGGGACCCACTCCCTGGAGTTGTTTGGCGTGGGCCATCCTTGCAGGGCTCAGGTGGCCTGGGCTGCGGTGGCTCATGAGACAGACTGGAGCTAAAATCCGGTTCCACCACCGACTTGGATAAGTCCTTCCTTCCCTGGGTCCACCTGCTAAGCCAGAGAGGGCAGGGCCATTCCACAGACTCTGGGCCTGGTCCCTGGCGGGAAGCCTAGGTGCCTGCACAGTGGGTCCTCAGAAAGGAGGGGAGGTGCAGGGGCTGCAGACCTGCTAGGTTTGGGGACCCTTGGATAGAAGCGGGCTGCCCTGGGGACGTGGCCCTGCGGGGTGTGCCTGCTGCCTTCCTGGCGGGCAGGGGAGGAGCCCTGCTATTTATATCCAAGCGGGAGTGTCAGCGCTGGAGGCTGGGGGCGGAGGCCGCAGGGGAGGCAGGCAGAGGGTTTAGAAGGTGGTGGGTAGTCGCTTCCCTGCCACACCAGGCCATCGCACGGGGTGACGCCCCCTCCCAGCAGCAACGCGTGGCCCCAGCCGCCGCCCGGTCCTCTCGGACAGTGTAATTGCCGTAAGAAGCGGGCGCGGCGCGCACGTGGGCCGGCGGCTGCAGCCGTCTCCCTGCCAGCGGGGCTCGCGGCTGTTTTATTATTGCCGCCTGGCTGTATTTCACGTACGGCTTAAACATCATCAAACGCCACATCCCTTTTGAAAAGCAAGAGCTACCTTGCTGAGGATGTGGAGGAGAAGCCGGAACATGAAAACCTACGAAGCAAATGGCCCAGAATTGACATTTGCGACGGGAGCTTTGCAGCATGGCTTGTCAGAGGCTAAATCGTGTGTGCGGCAGCGGGAGGGAGCCTCCCCTGAAGGGTCAGGCGTGCATTTGGCAGGGAGCAGCGGCAGGGCCCCGAGAAGGAACTCTGTGGGTCAACTGGCCACCTCCCTGTGCCTCCCTGACAGTGACCTGGACTCAGCCTCATTCTCTTCCCAGTAAGGAGGCAGGAGCCGCCCTGGTGCCAGGGTAGGACGCTAGGACCTGAGGCTGTGAGGGTGGGATGGTGGCATGTCAGGGTCAGACAGGACCTGGCTGGGTTGGAGTCCTGCCCTGGCCACTGTGAGCCCTTGTGACCTTGAGCAGGAGATGCCTTCTGAGCCTCAGTTTCCTCATCTGTGAACCTCAGAGTGAGTCCTCCCGGAGGTGCTTGACAGGACACAGGCAATGCCTGCAAGCCCGACAGGTGGTTGGAGCTCAGTAAAATGGGGACTGCTGTTACCCAGGAAGTGGGCGTGTGAGCTGCCACTGATTTTTTAAAAAATGTTTAACCTACTGATTCCCACTGAAAAATAAATACAATAGAACCAAGAATCCTTAAACAGGAACAAAAAGAACCAAGCCAGGGCTGGGATGTAGCTCAGTGGTAGAACACTCTGCGGGTTCCATCCCCAGCACCAGAAAACCAAAACCGCAACCGAGCCATAGAGAGGGCCCTGACCTGGGCATTTATTTGTTTGCTTATATTTTTCGTGCTAGGGATTGAGCCCAGGGGTGCTCTACCACTGAGCTACACACCCTCAGCCCTTTTTTTATTGCCAAGTTGCTGAGGCTGGCCTCCTGCTGCCTCAGCCTCCCGAGTTTCTGGGGTTTCAGGCATGCACTACTGTGCCTGACTGGCATCTCTTTAGAATGTGCCCTCTGCTCTTGGCCATAACTAGAGCTCCTTTCCAACCCACCTCTTGCCTGGTTCCTGGTCTTGGCCTTCTCTCAGCCCTACCACCTGCCTCTTGAAGCTGGCTTCTGAGGGACCACAGTTCATGCCTGCTCTATGCTCCTGGTGGTTATTGGGGCTACTTGGTTTCTGGCACCCTACTCTGGCTGCAGCCCAGATGATACTTCACAGCTAGGCTGAGCCTGAGCATGATGGTGCATGCCTATAGTCCTAGACACTCAGGAGGCTGAGGCAGGAGGATCACTTGAGCCCAGGAATTTGAGACCAGCCTGGGCAACATGGTAAGACCTTGTCTTAACGAAACCCCAAAAAACCAGACTGAGCAAGTTTATTGCAACTGAATATGAGATGCAGCTTTGAGCTTCCTAGCAGCCAATGCAGAAAGGGAAACAGCTGGGCCCAGTGGCGCACACCCATTAATCCTTGTGCTTGGGGAGGCAGAGACAGGAAGATTGCAAGTTCAGGTCCAGTATGGGCAATTTAACAAGACCCTGTCTCAAAAATAAAAAAAAAGGGGGCTGGGGTTGTGGCTCAGTGGTAAAGCGCTTGCCTAGCATGTGTGAGGCACTGGGTTCGATTCTCAGCACCGCATATAAATAAAGGTCCATTGACAACTAAAAATTATTTAAAAAGAAAGAAAGAAAAAAAAGAGAAAGAAAAAAAGGGCTGGGGTTGTGGCTCAGTGGTAAAGCATGTGTGAGGCACTGGTTCAGTCCTTGGTACCAAAAAAGAAAAAAAGAAAAAGAAAAAACCCCCACAAAACAGGAATCGGTTTCATAACTTCAAACTTGGAAGTCAATTTAAATTTTATATTAATATTAATGTTTCTTTTTCTTTCTACCCTGTACCTTTCTTCACTCTCCTCGCTGTGGGTGTGTGCGCATGCGCGGTGCTGGGGATTGAACCCCACCATTTTTTTCTCCAGGGTCCCCACCCCAGTTCCCTCCATGTGGCTTTGCTCCCTCGGCGAGGCCCCCTGCCACCTCACATGCTGCTGTTGTTGCCGCTGGTCTGGTGGCATGGCCTGGTCCCTGGGCCTCTTGTCTTGCCCAGGCCCATGGGCCCCGCCACTGCCGCTGCTCTCAGATGAGCCCGTGACTAATAAGGGCTGCCCTCAGGGGGGCCGGCGAAATCTTTCCCTCCTTAATATGGGAGTTTAAAAATGTGTCACTATCGATTTGAAGGAAGGACTTGTTCCTGCTGAGAAAAGCGGCCTGGAGATTCGTCTCGCCTTAGGAGTCACGCAGGCAGCTGCATAAATTCCAGCGCCACCAGGGCTCTCTGTGCATGCGGACATAGCGCCGGCCCTTGCCCAGCTGGCACCCACTCCCCACCCTGCTGATCCCCAGGGGTACCTGGGTGGAAGAGCCCCTTTCTCCTGGCTTCTCTCCACCGCCCTGCAGTTGAGCAAGACGCTGAGTCCCTGGCTGATTCCATGTCATAAGGTGTTTTGATTCTAGAAGTGGGGAGAGTGACTTCTGGGCATGGGCTCCTAGGAGCCATCTGTGTGTCCCCCACTGGTCTGGGGGACTCCCTAGTCCTCCATTGGTTGCACAGTGGATCTGTCCTTAAGGTTTTTAGTCCCAGATGACTTCTCTTCTAACCTTGTTGCATCTTGTCCTGGAAGAGACTTTTGGAGCCTTTTGGTCCATCCCCCTGCCTCCAGTTGGGTGCCCTGCTCTGGCTGACATGGCCTGCCTTCTGCACCCTGCCCTCACGTGGGGCCTAGCCTCCTGTCCTGCAGAAGGTGGTCCCAGCCTTCTCCAGCAACTTCTGAGCCCAGGGCAACCATTGTCACGACCTGGGAGGTGGCTGCTGCCACTTCTGCTTTCCCTGTTGGGAGGCTGTGGTGTAGGGACCTAAAGTGACTTGTCTGGGATCCAAGAAACTTGAACCCAGGTCTCTCTATTGTTTCCTGGCTGAGTGAAAGAGGACTGAGCCTCGTGGTAACCTCTCTGGGTGTCCTTCTAGTTAGCGGCTCTATGGCAGCCCAGGATGGGGGAGTTTGGAGGCAGCTGAGCTTTCCAGGTCCCTACAGAGGTGCCATCCCCCTTCTGCCATTAAGAGGTCACAGTGATTGCTTTTGTGGCCGTCACCAGAGCGTGGCAGGGAGCAGGATGGGGCTTGGCTGCCAGGACACCCACTAGACCACCCTCAGCCTGGGCAGCCTCCTGCTCCTGCTGCAGCAAAGGTGACCTTGGCCAGCACCAAGGCCGTGGTCTGTGGTCTGGTCCTGGAGGCTGTCCCAGGTGTCCTGCAGGGAGCTTAGTGGGGACAGGCCAGGGGGTGGCCCAGGGTTGCTAGTGACCCTTTTCCTTCTGGGGAGCTGTAGTGCCGGGGACAGGGGAGCAGGGAAGAGGTTAAGCAGGCAGTTTGTAGTCTTTCTGGCTGCCATGGGCCCTGGGAACCTGTGCTGAGCGGTCATTTACCACCTGGTGTGGGGAAGTCCTCAGGCCAGCCCTGCAAGCCACCCCCAGCTGCAGAAAGGGCCTCCCAAGGACTCTTGGTGCCCATTACTCTGGGAAAGGAGGGGCTTTATTTCCCCCATCTCCCTAAATGTTATTGCCTTTACAGGCTTTGGAAATCAGTTTTATGGTCTGCGTTGTTTGTACCCTGAAATATGGAAAGTGCTGGAGAGAAAATAAACTCAGGGCTGATTTGGGCCCTGAAAGTTCGTTAGGCGGAGGGCATGAGGCAGGGCTCAGGTGTGACACCCCCAAGCCAAGGTCATGCTTTAGGGACCATCATCACTGGGGGTGGGGGCAGGGAAATAATGTGCCAAGACTGAGGGTAAGGGCGGAATTGTGGTTGGAGCCTCGGGGACCTGTGCCTCTTGTTGGATGGTCCCTACTGGGTTGGCTGGGACAGTGGAAGTCTTTCCATCCTCTTTGATGCCTGGCTGTGCCAGCCAGCTCCCCTTGGGTGCCATCCAGGGCACCCTGCCAGCCACTGGCAGTGTAGACTTCTCAGTGTGAGTAAAAAATAGGCCTGCTGGGTTTCGCCGGGCGGGTGCAGGCCTGGCAGGGCCTCCCACCTACAGGAGGTGCTTCGTCTTCTGGCACAGTTGGCCTGTGGGGAGGTGGGGGGACAGATGTGGCAGGGGGATCCAGAAACCTACACGCATCCTCCTCCTTTTCCTGGGACCAAGGACCCTCCAGGGAGGTCCCAAGGACCCCCAGGAGAAGGCTGCTTCTCTCCTCCCCTCTGAATATGCGAAGAGCTCCTACAAATCAATAAGAAAAATGGGTAAAAGATCTGGACAGGCGATTCCCGGATGGAGAAAAACAAATGGCCAGTAAACAAGTAAAGGGAGGCCGAGCTTCTCCCACCATCAGGGAAAGGCTAATTGAATTAAGGGCCATCGTTCTTCACCCGCCAGGAGACAGGCACTGGGGGCGTCCATGCGGGCAGGTGGGGTACAGTCCTGGGGACAGGCCCCTTCTTGGGCACCCCCGCCCATGCCTCACACCAAACCAGCACATGGTGGTGCTCCCAAGTGCTTGCTCGAAGGCAACACGTATAACTCCTCTCTGGTGGCAGGAGGGCTGCTTCTGTCCCTTTTGCCTTCTTTACTTCCCCCATGGCACCGGCCACCACCACAGATGCTCCAGCGGGTTCAGCTGCCGGGACCCCGCAGCCCCAGATCCCTTGTTCTGGGGCCCACACACTCCCCTGGCTGGTCTCCTCTGGGGCCTGGCTTCTCAGGGGAGGGGTTGTTGCTTCCTTCCTCTGGGTTTCAGCTGTGCTACTTCATGGCTGGGACATTGCCTGGCTCGGGGACAACGGATGGGGTGTCATTCATAGAGGCCAGATGGAAATGGGACCCTGGAGTTGGGTGGCTCTGGCTCTTCTTATGGCTTTTGCAGACACCCCTCTGATCCTTGACTTGGGGAGGGCATCACCTTGGAGTGAACTCAGCCCTGTGTGTCCCACTCATTCCCTCTGGCCTCGGCGCCTCTCCTGCCTTTTCTTGTCCCTTCCCTGTCCTCCCCCTCCAATCTGGCCCGGACGGAACGGTTTCTGGTTTTCTAACTGCACATTCTCACTCACCTCCAGAAGTTGCAGGGGTGACGCTCCCTGCCAGGAGCACCCCGTCCTCCAGTTTCTGCGGCAGCTCTCCCCATCTTCCAGGTCTTGGCTGAGAAGCCGTCTGCAGCAACCTCTCTCAACCTGGCTGAGGTGTCTGTCCCTCCTGGGTGCTTCTGGGCAGCCTCATGTTCCCTCATCCCACAGGTGTGGGGTGCTGCCGCTTTGAGGGGGAGCGAGGGCAATCGGCCAGGCAGCTGGGTGCCCTGGCGTGCTACGCGGTCATGAGCAATGACCCAGCTCTGGAGGCGGACCCGGCTGGGGGTCAGGGAGCCCGGTGGAGCACCCCAGATGCTGGGAAGGAAAGCCGTAGGTCTGTGGCTGGGCTGCCGCTCTCTCTGCCAGCTTGTCCCTGACTCCCTTATCTACCAGGCCCAGAGTGGCCCAGCCACAGTGGAGCTGCCTTTGATGCAGAGCTCAAGGGGGGAGGGCACAAGGAGGCTTCAAACAGCTGCAATCCTGGGGAATCTGGGTCTGTGAGTCCTTGAATCCTCCTCAGCCCACCCACCCAAGTGTGAACCAGCAGCAGGAGAGCCGGGGCCTGGGGGGACACCAGCCAGAGCTCAGCTCCTGGGATCCTCGGCAGCCGCCTCCCTTGGCTCCTTCCATCCCCATCCTCCTGCCCCCGAGGACCAGCCTGGCCTGTGCTGTACCCAGCCACCGGCCAGCTCTCTTTCTAGTCCTCCAGACAGAGGCGGGGGCCACCTTCCTTCCTGCATTCAGAGGGTATGAGCCCTAGTCCCTGCCTCTAACTGGGGCTCACCCTTTGTGGGGACAACAGAGTACAGTGCAGAGGTAAGTGATTGACAGGAGGGCTTCCTGCAGGGCAAGGGGAGGAGCCTGGACAGCCTGGTTCCAGTGCCAACCTCATGATGCCGCAGCCTTGGGCAAACTGCTTAGGTCCTAAGTGTGGGCCTTGGTTTGCTTGCTTTAAAATGGGAATAAGCACAGGATGTGGTGGCACATGCCTGTAATTCCAGCACCTCGGGAGGCTGAGGCAGGAGGATCTCAAGTTCAAAGCCAGCCTCTGCAACTGAGCAAGGCCCTAAGCAATTTAGTGAGACTGTCTCTAAATAAAATATAAAAAGGGCTGGGGATGTGGCTCAGTGGTTAAGCACTCCAGGGTCCAATCCCCGGTACCAAAAAAAAGAAAGAAAAAAGAAGCCAGCTGACTGTGCCAGCCTGTCGTGAGGACGGGACATGTGACAGATGCCTGGCACCTGGCACCATGGATGGGTACCCCTTTAGGAAATCCCCCCTAATTATGAAGTTCAGATCTGGATGGTCACACGGGGGAGAAGCACATTCATTAGGAGACCCAGGCGCATAGCCCGGGCCGTGCCAAGTGTCTCTATGCGCCAGCTTCCTGAGGACCGCGGGCTCAGTAGAGCACATCTCTGCATCTTCCTGGTGGCGGCTTCCATCTGCCAACCCCCCAGGAGCCGCTGGCTGGGGAGGGCCTGCGTGGGGGACAGTCCCTCCCTGGAGACCTCCCTGCGGTCCTTCACCCCAGGCTTGTAATCTCAGCTTTAAAGAGGACTCGGATCCCGTCCTCCTGCCCCCTCCACGACTAATCCATTCGCCAGGGCCCCGATCCAAGAGAAAGCTAATTAAAGAATTTCTGCTCTTGGCTCAGCCTGAACTTTGAAGATTCCCCTTGGTCTTCCTGGAGTCTCTGAAAACAGGTGGAGAAAGGGGGTGTTGGAAAGGGCGTCGGATGAGCCCCCAGCCTCATAATAGGCTTAATCCCCCTAAGCCAGCAGACTGTCCGCCTGGCACCTCTGAGAAAGGCTTGGAGCGTCGGGAGAACTCAGGCTGCTCCCCATCCAGGGCCTCCGACCTTGGGGTCCCTTGTTCCCCACTCCCTGAGAACGGGAGGCTGTGCTTCCCAAGAGTTATGGCAGGGACAGGAAAGGACCTGGCATTCTCCAGAACAGTGAAGCGGGGTGTGTCTGGCGTGGGGAAGTCCCTGTGCCCAGGGCCACTGAAATGACCGGCAGGCCACAGGTGGTTGGTGAAGCTGGGCTCTCGCTCCCTGTCCCTCCCCTCCAGGGTCTCTGCACCTTCTAGGACATTTTCACCAACCAACCAATAATATTTGTTCAACACTTACTGGTGGAACTTGAGCTCCATGGGTTTGGGGTCCTAGGAGTCCCCTGAGTTGCTGTGTCCCTTATCTGAGCAGGGCTTGGCACACAGCAGTTGTTCAATAAAGACTATTTTAGGGTGCTGGGGATGAGACCCAGGGCCTTGTGCGTGTTAGGTAAGCACTGTACCACTGAACTCCTCCACAGCCCTTAATATGGACCTCGTGGCTGGTGGCCAGATGCTGCCCTCACAGAGCTGACCCTCTTGCTGTCTTCAGAAACTGTTCTGAGGCCGGGCGCAGTGGCGCAAGCCTATAATCCCAGTGGCGCAGGAGGCTGAGGCAGGAGGATTGTTAGTTCAAAGCCAGCCTCAGCAACTTAGCAAGACCCTAAGTAACTCAGCAAGACCCTGTCTCTACACAAAATACAAAAAAGGGCTGGGGTTGTGGCTCAGTGGTTGAGTGCCCCTGAGTTCAATATCTGGTACAAAAAAAGAAAACGTCCTGATGATCTGTGAGGGGCAGGCTGTGTGTCTTAAGGCCTGCCCTTCCTGTCACTCTGAGCTTTGGCCAAGCCTGGTGTAACCCTGGGGAGCGTTGGGGTGTCTACTGTTGCTGTGGCCCCGCCCTCACCCCGTTGCCCTGGTAGTGCCCAGGCGGGGGCATTTGGGCCTGCAGTTGTCTGTGCAGCGGCTTCTCCGGTACTTGCCTGCGTCGTGGAAATAAAAATGATAAAAACCTGCCACTGAATTCGGGGTGGCAGTAAATTACTTAACACCTGAAACAGGTTGAAATGTGGCCACTGTGGCTTTTAATAAGCCCATCTTCCATGCAGCCACTTCCGCGAGGAGCCGGCGGAGTCTCTTCTCGAGACATAATTTCCTCGCGTCCTAGGCTTGGCAGCAGTGCAAATAAGATTTCACCTCCCCTGTAAATCTCCGAGGGGGGAGCGCAGGATTTCATTTGGGCTGTCAGTTAGCACTCAAGAGAGCCTATTTACTTTGCCGCAGGAGGAGAGGGTCCTTCAGAGGGGCTGGACATGGAGGCCAGTGGGGAGGTGTCCATGTCAGCCCTGGAAGATGATGCGCATGAAGGTGGCAGTGGAGGGGGCCGACATGCCAGCTCGGAGAGCATGCTTTATTTGGGGTGCCTGAAAGGGGTCAGGCCAACGCCATGCAGACCTCCTGAGTCAGAATTTGAGGGCTGGGTGGCCTCAGATGTCGAGAATTGGCCATAGGGTGAGTGGTTGTGGTTTGGGGCGTCAGACCCTTCCCAGCCTCATCTCCAGGATGCTTGGTGAGGCCAGAGACCCCTCTGGGGAAGTGGGGACAGGAGAAGAAGGGAAGCTTTCAGAACCCAGTGTAGCCAGGTAGGAGCAGGGTTCAGGTACGGGTGGACAGCCTTGGAGGGCCCTCGTTGGAACTGGGACTCTTGGTGGAACAGGTGGAGTTGGACACAGGCAGCAGCTGCCCTAGGCCTCGAGGTGCCCCATGGGTGTGGGGCAGCTAGTTGGAGGTCTTACCCTGCCCTGCCCTTAACCTCTGCAATAAGCAAACCTGAGACTTCTTTGGGCAGGGCAGGGCCTGAGCTCCCAGCCTGGAGGGGACGAGGCGGGGCTGCAAGGGTCAGCATGGAGATCAACCCTCGCTTGGCATCTGCCTGTAGACAAGGTTGGGAGATGGGGGTTCTCCAGGGCCAGTGAGTCCCCTGCACTGCCCAGTATTCATGTCCCCTGAGAGACTAGCTGGCTCTGCTTGCTCTCCTGTGAGCACAGGACGTCCCTCACTCCTCTTCAGAACAGGCTGCTTACCTTTAGGTGCCCTTTCCTCCTACTGACCTTAAGCCACTCGCTAAAACCTGAGATGCCCACTCCCAGCCCCCAGTTCTCCTAAACCCTCACGCTCAGGCCATCTTGGACCTGGGCTATGGCAGGAGTAATTTGGGGACTGGGCCCCCATCCTGTGCAGATGCTGCTCCTCTGTGCCAGACCCTGGGGCACTCAGCTGCACCACCATGAGGGGAACCGCTAGAAACATTGCCAGCTTGGCTCCAGGCTCTGTTCCAGGGGCCAAAAATGCTGGTTAAACCCTGGAGCGGGTGTGCCAGGGCTGGGGCCTGAACTTTGGGAACTGGCATCCCAGCGTCTCACAGAGCCTGCAGGCACAGCAGCAGAGCTGGTACTATAGAGAGGGTGCAGAAAACAGCCGTGCCCGCTTCTGAGCCCTCAGGCATGGGCCTCTAGGGCTTTCCCCTTAGAAATCACCCCCTCAGCCCTCCCGACAGTAATGGGCGACAGCTGTTACTAGGCACATGCTTGACAGAGGTGGAAACAGGCCTGGGGAGGGTAACAGGTGGTACTGTGAGTTCAGCCCAGTTCTGAGGGACTCCCGGGCCCATGTGCCCTGGAGAGCAGGGGTGGCATCCAGTGGCGCCCAAAGGTTGATGACCATGAACCCTTTCTGTGCAGAACTTTCTGTGCAGATCTGGGGACTGAAGAACATAGTTTGGGAACACAGCCCTTCTGCCCTGGCTTGGGGAGCTTGCGGGTGCCCCCTGGTTTGTGGTGCTGCTGCAGGGGTGGGACGGGGAGGCAGGCTGGGGGCAGGACTGTCCCTGGGATTGGGGGGGTGGGTAAGATTGCCACAGTTACCGTGACACTGGGATGGCCAAGGGCAGTCATGCTTGGAAAGTTGTGCTCATACATCTGCCAGGATGGGGGCTGCAGCTGGACAAGGGGGTGGCTGGGGAGGGTCAGAGCCTTCCAGAAGGAGACCAAATGGGATGCACCTTCCTGCCCTGCCTCAGGCATTGAGCTGGTCTTCCCCCTTGCTCTCCGGTCCTTCTCATGCACAGAAACATTTGTAATGCAACCCTGACTCTCAGAGAGCCCCCTGCCCACCAGGGCGGTCCCACCTGCCCTTCCATGAGGCAGGGATAATGCCTTATCCCAGCCCCAGCACACAGTAGGTCCTCAGTAATTAACTTCTGACTGTGTTCTAGAACAATCCGTCGGCAGCCCCAGAGAATGTGCCGCAGGTGAGAAGGCAGGGTGGCCCTCCTGAGTGCCCCCGAGCCTCTCCTGGGGAAAAGCTGGATGTGCAGGCTGCCCTGTCCCTACAGTCCCCTCGCCTGTTGCTCTCTGGAGTGGCCTCTCTTGGTCGGCTCCTGGAGGGGAGGACTGGGGCCACTCGCCACCCAGCACATGGAGAAACCACAGCCTCCTTGGAACAGGAGGAAGGAGCTCATTACCTCCCACCCAGACACGAGATCAGATCTAAGGCGGAAGTCATGGGTTTTGATTTTATGTTAAATTTTGCAGAAACTGCTGTTGTTCTCATGAAATCTCCCCCCGCGCCTCGCAACCTTTGGGGTGTGAGATACACAGATAAGGCTACAAGAATTGAATGCAGTGGGCATGTCTGGGGTCCTGGGGCATCTAGGGGTACGAACCCAGGCAGGTGTTCACTGGGGCAGCTTATTGCACGTGTCCCCAAATGCGCAGACTGCTCTCTTATCTGGGTGTCCACATGGTTGCTGGAGCCTCTTAGGGGATAATCCGCAGCTTTGATTAATACATCTCCACGTGGAGACCCTCTCCAAGTCTGCGTCTAGCTGTCAGTCCACCCTGCCTGGCTGCTTGAAGACACTTCTGGGGTCACCCCGCCCCTCAGGGACAGCTGGGCTCCACAGTTCCTTTTTGTCTCCCTGCAGCAGAACCTTTAGTTTGGTTCCCATATTTCCAGGGAACTGGTCAACCCTGCCCAGCGTCTCCATCCTGCCCTGTGGCTACCTCTGTGCCAGATAATCCCCCCGCAGGAGAACTGACCCTCTGCAGCAGAACCGACCCCCTGGGGCACAGCCCATGGAGGGCTGTGGACAGCTGAGACCACGTGTGTCACGGACCCTTAGCCTGGGTGCCCTGGGCTGTGGTGCCGAGAGTGAGCAGCCGAGGTGACTGTAAAAGTTAAATCGTTCTATTTATTTCAAGAAAGGACAAGGAGGTGGACTCGGACATTTCATATGAAAACAGACAAACAGAAAACAGGACCCAGTAGTTAAATCACATTCATCTCAACATTGAAGTTCAAGGCACCTACAAGAAGGAGGCCAAAGGCTGTTCGCAGTGCACTTTGGTTGTGTCGTTGTGGTGGTGGGTAGGGGGCGGTTTTCTGGAGACCCCTGTCTGGTGGTGAGGTTGGGAGTGAGGCAGGCGGGCACCAGGCCAGGCACCACTGGACCTTGAGAAGCCAGGCCTGGTCAGCCAGCTGGGTCCCCGATGGCAGCAGGCAGCAGCGGGGG
Organism: Geosciurus inauris; assembly: GCA_004024805.1. NCBI lineage: Eukaryota > Metazoa > Chordata > Mammalia > Rodentia > Sciuridae > Geosciurus > Geosciurus inauris. The sequence goes on along the minus strand of PVHX01008158.1, from coordinate 61,435 downwards.
TGGTCCCATCGCTCAGACCCCCGAGAGTGCTTTGCCCTTCAGAGAAAGAAAAAAGAGAAGGAGCGTGTAGCCAGAGGGCCCCGCAGGGCTGAGCCTACAGGTCAGGAAGGCCAGGGCTTGGGGAAGCCAGGCCACCAGTACAGGGACCCTGGGACAACACGAGAGTCCTCAGCCCAGGCTTGGGAAGGACCAGGCCTGTCCAGCCACGCCCAGTGCCAGCAGCTGGCCAGGCATCCCACCTTCTGTAGCAGGGGGCCTGCCCCGTTCAGCAGGGTCCAGCAACCCCTCAGACCTCAGGGAAGGGCGTACCCTGAGCACACGCAGGAGGCCTTGCCGTACCCAGCGAGCACATCGGGCAAGGGGTGCTGTTGGTGGCTGGTAAAACATTCTCTCTGAAGTTATGTGGGGGCCAGGGGGCCTTTGGCCTCCCTGCTCACACCTGCCTGGTGGCTCCAACAAGTAGAATCACACAAGCCACCACCTCGGGTGAGCCTGTGATCACAGCCCCGCCACCTCCTGGCCTTCAACGCCATCTTTCCCTGTTTCTCTCTCTCAGATGACAAGGCTCCATTGCCCAGGCCTCCCCTAGGGGTCTTAGCCCCTCTTAGGAGCTGGAAGACACCAGGGTTCCCACCCAAACGCTGTTCCCTTGAATCTGCCCTGGATGCCCAGCAGGCTTCTTGGCTGAAGCTGCTGGCAGGCGACTGTGCTGGGTTGGGGGGAATATCTAAGGCTACTTTCCGGGTTTAGTGTGTGTGTGACTTCCCCTGTAGGGCCCAGAACCTTTGGAGAAGGGGGCCAGCTGCGAGGGTGGCCTGGAACACTGCCAGCACATCTTCCATATAGGCAGGTGGGAGCCACCCGGAACCATTGGCTCGGGGGGATGAGCCCTGGCACCCCCAGGTCCACTGTGGCTTTGATTGTCGGTCACGTCCTGTCTGTCTTGAGGAGGCCTGATGGGTTCCTCCAGGTTGTGGTTGGGGGTGCAGGGCCCTTGGCAGGGGCGGCGGCCCCTCTGCTGCAGTACTGCCCCCTCGCCTCCTTCCTGTGCGCCGCCTCCAGGCCAGACAAGACTCGGAGAAGGGAAACTGAGTCACCACGAGGGCCGAAGCCAGTGCTGGATCTCATGGCACCCACAGCTCCTCTCGGGCTCAGGCTCTGCCTGGAGATGTGAGGATCCGCGGCAGAGCGGGGCGAGCTGCTTCCAAGAGGGAAGCTGCCCAGATGAGCCCCTCCCCGTGCCAGGCCACCGGTGCGGCAGGTGTAGGGCAAGAGAAGGCCATTGGTTGCCAACACTCGGGCCTCGTGTGTGGAGCCCGAGTGGGCAGGCGGGAGGAGGAGGACGTGCGAGGAGCCGGAGGCCAGGTTCAGTCGTTGGGAAGAAAGGATTTCCAGCGCTGTCGTGTGCCAGGCACCGCGCGGCTGCAGTGAGCTTGGGAGGGCAGGGCTCTTGCTCCTAGCCCCCGCCAGGAAGCCTGGGGACCTGCTCTCTCACCCACTGACAATCCCCCGAGCACTGTAGAGATTGAGGGCGGGGAGCAAAGACCTTCCTGCAAGGACCCCCTAGGTGGAGGCGGGGGACAACAGATGCCAGGGCACCTGCCCACCAGGCCTGCTCTGATAGCTGCGGTGCCTCAGGTCTGGCCTTGCGGGAAGTGGGGCTGGTCAGCCTGTCCATCTGCACACTCTGCCCTCAGGGTGCCCACTCTGAAACTGGGCAGGCACCTCAGTGATGAAGCTTCACTTCAGCTTCCAGAGGCTGGAGCCGCTCCAGGGCTGAGAACTGTCCTGGCCGTGATGTCTCCAGGGCAGAAGAGAAGAGATGAGGATCCTTCCCCATGGCAGCAGGGGTCTTGGGCACACCTGCGAATCTCACTTAGGGTGAAAAAGTGGGTCTGACTCCAGGAATAACAATTTCCCAAACTAGAGAAAAACCATATATTAAAAATGCCAAGGGCGGGGGCTGCAAAGACCAAGGGGGCCCAGGCTGGAAGGGGGTGGAGAAGGAAAGGAATCTTTTTGTCATCTTTTTTTTTTTAAAAGAAGCCAATGTAGATATTTCAGGCAACTACTTGGAACATTTCAAAAGAATCGTAAATGCTTAAAAACAGAGTGAACAGTGCCCCAGGCGCCGTCAACTGGCCGTGATGGATGGATCAGCCAGCAGCCTCCCGTGTGGGGTGGACTGTGGGGAGGCCCAGGCTTGAGAGAACAGGCCCTGAGGCAGCCTAATCTGGAGCCACAGGGCCTGGCAGGTGGCCTGTGTCAGCCCTCTTTCTCCCTTCCTGCTGGGGAGCAGTGGCCTCTGTGTGTGCTGCTCCTGATAGACCAAGGTTGGAACCAGGGCCTTGTGGTCCGAGAGCCCACCTGGGCTCCAGCAGGAGAGTGTCTGCCTATCCCCTTCTAGAGCTTGAATGCTCCCGGTGACAGGGAGCTCACTGTCTGATTCCTTTGTTGGGCCAGAGTTTCTCCTCCCTCTTTCAGTTCTCCCTGGATGGCTGGGCTCACCCTTTCCCTGGCCACAGGGAGCAGATCCCTGAACAGCAGTCCTGCTAAGGGATGACACCAGCCACTTCTCTGGGGCATGGCGCCTCACCCTGAAGATAGATGAGCCTGGAGGGCAGAGCCAGTCTGCCCTTTGGGGGTCTCGGACATATTCTGAAGGACACTCACTGTCAGCCCTCAGAGACCCCATTTCTCCAGGTTGCCCAGCAGGAGCAGGCAAGCCCCTGTCCCCACAGCCAGGCCCAGAAAAATCCCTGCCCTGTGGACTTCCACTTGGGGCAGGCCCACAAACCACGAACATCCCTCTTTCCCTTCACCTCCAAGGAGTTTAATCTCTCCTAATCAATTTAGCAGACTCGCTTGGTTGTAAACGGTAATGATTTGCATTTTTGAGCCTTTTTATCCCTCCTTAAGAAAAAAAAAATGCCTCCTCGCTCTGCATTCTGGAAGCGGAAGGACTGCTTGTTAGCGCTCGCCCTGGCGTGGGGCCAGCCCAGCACCAGCCGCCTTCACCTGGGCTGATTTAAGTGCAACCTGGGGACAGGGTGCATGGGACATGGGCCAGGCCCACCCTGGCGCTCCCTGGCCCTGACTGCGGGGTCTGGCCCCCCTTCCTGCGTGCCCCAGCTCCTCGTCTGCTGCATCCAATTTTCCTTGTTGTATTTTTCATAAGCGAGAGGCTCCGAACCCGTCCTCCTGGCTCGTTCACAGGAAGCAGATTTCTGGAGCGGGGCTGGCTGTGGGGCTCGAGCCATTGGCTGGGCGGGCTGCTGTCCTCAGCGCCCATACCCCTGCTCCTTCCCTCACTCTGGCTCTGATGGAAGAGCTCTCACTGGGCTGTGGTCCTGACAGTGCTGCCCAACATCCCCTGCTGCAGGCCCAGCCTCGCTCCTTAGACCCTGCAGGGATTCCCCCACCTGCCTTGGGCCAACTAGAACCTTCCAGAATCAGTGGAAGTGGAGGCCCCACTCAGCCTCGGGAGCACCCCGCTTTCCTGAGTGAAGCTAGACCCTGCCCTAGTGCACCCACCTCCCTCTTTCCTGGGCCCCTAGGGGAGGCGGAGAGACCCAGGGCCTCTGGAGGGTGGAAGAAGAGGCCCGCAGGGCAGACGTGGGCTCTGGGCAAGGAGTGCTGGGCCCCTCTTAGCCCCTCTCATCTTCCAGTGACGGTCACCTTCCCAGTCACCTTTCCCGCCAACATCATCCAGAGCAAGGAAGGAACAGTGCTGGGCTCCTGCCTCAACCCCAGCATCCCAATCCCAGCCCTGGTGGGGGAGGCAGGAACCTCGCCGCCACCGTGGAGGCCGGCTGGGAAGCGGGGCCCACTTAGTGAGGCGAGGGGGAGCAGGGAGGGAAGAAAGGGAGCTTTTGATGCACATCATGTCTGCGGAATTGAGTATGACTAATTAATAGATTTTATTCTTAGTAATCTCTTAAGCATTCCATACGTTGGGCCCCACGCCTGAGCTGAGCTTACAAGAGGCCTCACTCGCAAAATGCAAATGACACAAGGCCCTGCCGCCTTCTCTCCTTCCTTGCCTTTTCTTTCCTTTCCTTTTTTTTTTTTAGGGGAAATTTAAAGGAAAATTGCCATGTAATAGAAAAGATTCCAATTGCTACATCTAATTACTATGAAGGGTAAACCACTTAACCAAAGAAGTGTCAGGGGCTGCTTTTTTTTTGAACTTGAAACCTGCCTAAATGCCACAACATACACTCGTCGATGCTGGGGCCAATGGGGTGGTGTGGCCGGTGAGAGTGAGGGTCAGGGTGGCGGTGGGGTGGATGTGTAGTAGCACACAGCAGGGTCGTCTTCGTGGGCCCCAGCACACACTTCTAAGTTGGAGGCTGGGCGCTTGGAACCTCTCCCACCTTGCAAGGGTTGGCCAGGAGGGGACAGGGCTCCCAAGGGGACTTGGCTTCAGTCGCCCTCTCTGGCTTGGCTTGATGGCTTGCCCTTAGAAAGGACATCAGGAAGATGTTAGGATGCTAAGGGGTAGAAAAGGCAAGAAAGGGTCCCAGAGGGGGCCCAGGGCCCTGGCTGGGTGGTGTCCACCTTCATCAGCATTAGAGTCCCCTGTGTGGGGTGGGGATGCCTCTTGTGGGGGCAGGTCTCTCCAGCCTGGTCGATGGCCAGGGCAGGAGACCAACGTGGTCCTTCAGCCGGGTGCTCTGCCTGCCAGGGCTCTGGCATGCCTGGGCCTGCTCTGTGTGAGGGGAAGGAGCTTTGCCACCCAGCTGCTGCTCTCTGGCACTGGACCCTGCGCTCCTTTCCTACCAAGCAGGGCCTTCTCAGGCAGCTGTCAGGGGCAGGGCCATCTGCCACCCTGCAGTGCCTTCCTAGCCATCAAGGGGATGACCTAACCTTCCCTGGGGCAGGGAAAGGAGAAGGGGACCCAGGTGAGCTAGGGACAGAGCATGCTGGCACTGCTGTGTCACAGACACAGGAGGGTGATTTGGGGACCAGCAGTGGGGAGACCAGGGGGGACCTGAGACCCTTTCCTGGGACCCTGGAAGATGCCACAGTGGTGTCCTTGAGGGAGGAGGTCTTGTTTCAGAAATACCCGATTCCTGGGACATTGTCTTCCTGGCCAGTGCCATGTACCTGGCACTCCCTTTCCTCTGTGATCTCCTGTGTGTGTCGAGGGGTCCCCTCTGTTTTTTCCTGGCAGGTACCACTGCCAGGCCTGCGTCTGGGGTGGCTGGCTCCAGAAGGAGGGCTGATGTGTACACAGACCTGAAATTCAGGCTTGGGAGACTTTCTCCTGACCACCTCGTATGGGAAAAGGATTCAGGCAGGAAAAGGGAAAAATGGTCTCCCTGGAAGGAGCCCTGTTCATGCCCTGGGCACTCCCTGGGGCTGGAGGATCGGGTCCCTGGTTGGTGGATGACCCCTTAGACTGCAACAGGAGCCATGCCCCATTCTCCTCTGGAGCAGCTGCTGGGTCCACTTCTTTCAGCCTCACCTCTTTGCTGAAGAGCTGGTCAGCTCTTTTGATGTCCAGTGAGCGGACAGTGCCCGGCTCGTCGTGGGCAGCCCTCTGAATGCTGCTGGACTCTTCTACCTGCCTTTGCTTTGGTCGACGTGGCAGAGGGCTTTTGAAGGTGCCACTGCCAGGAGCCAGAAGCCTGTCATCCTCCTGCCCTTGTGCCAGCGTCTCTTCTCTGATGTCCCTTTTTCCTGGTGCAGGGCAAGCGGTGCTTTGACCGATGGTGACCTGGGTTCCTGCGCACGGGATGCAGCAGGCCTCAGAACCCAGGCGCTGCGCTCCCCTCCTTTCTAGGGCTGCTGCCCGTGTTTTATCATCGTGTACCTCAGGGCACTGTCAGTTGATAAATGATAGCGGCATCAATTCCAGAGGGAGGAAATAAAATCTCAACTCATCTGAGGGCTCTGGTCAGAGCCCTTTTGGAGGCTGGCATTTTTAGAAAGATAAGAGATCTGGTCTCTCATTCTTTTTTTTTTGGTACTGGGGATTGAACTCAGGGGCACTCGACCACTGAGCCACATCCCCAGCCCTATTTTGTGTTTTATGTAGAGACAGGGTCTCACTGAGTTGCTTGGCAACTCACCATTGCTGAGGCTGGCTTTGAACTCGCGATTCTCCTGTCTCAGCCTCCCTAAGTGCTGGGATTACAGGCTTGAGCCACCGCGCCCGGCTTTGGTCTCTCATTCTTGAGAACAGAGCCCCAGGTGTGGGCATGGACTGTTTTCAACATCGGTGTGGAGGCTGGTGGCTCCCAGTGATTTTCTGAAAATGTTCTGTCTGTTTCTGGGCTTTGTTTGAGCCATGGAAACTGATTGATCTAATCAGCTGATTTGATATTAGCTATAAGTCCCTGCACTAATTACCTGCCCCAGGAGGAAGTACACAGTAAACACTATTGAGGTGACTGTATCTACTGGGGGAAAGGGGAGGGGAGATAAGGGCCCTGGCAGACCAAGAAGGATTTTCTCAATATCAGAAAAGAGAGTGGCCTAGCTCTGGCCTCCCCGAGATGGGGTGAAACTGAAAGTCCTCTTGCCCAGCTCCTCCCTCACCCACCCTGCTGGAACACACGCCTCCGCCTCTAGAAACAGCAGTACCCGCCACCCAGGCTGAGGCGCCTCCCTCCACCTACTCCCATCCCCAACACGTGGTTTTACTTACTCAATGATTTCTAGGAGAAAGCAACAATTTTTCAATTCTATTGTCTCAGGAAATGGTAAGAACTGACCCAAGAAGGGCTTTAAGGACGGTCTATGCAGCTCTATCTACCCATCTGGACTGAGAGACGTGACACAGATAGACCGGGCAGACAGATGCACCTCCAGGTGGTGGGGAAAGCTACAGCTTCCGTCAGGGCTTCTATGGAGTGTGGTACATGGAGCTGAAGAGCATTCAGCATAGGAAAACAAAAAAAAGCTGGATTTTGTTTTTAATCGACTACATTAATCGTCCCAAGAATGCAGTGAAAGACGCTGTATTTCTGCAAATCTGTAAGAGAAATGGCATGGGCAGAACGAGGGAAGAGATTTCAGGACAATATCTCCATAGCAAGAGATCTTTTCTTCCCCCTTCTCCTTTGGGAGGGTCCTGAAAACCTTCCAATGCATCACGGCCAGTGAGCAGCCAGCAGCAGTATCGCTGCGTGCGGGCTTGGGATCAGCTGCTTCTCTCCGTGGGTTCTTTTGTGACGGCCCTGGACAGAGCGTGAGGTGTCCACAGATGTTGTACAGGTAGTATCTTTCCAGTTCAGGGGAAAAAAAAATCCCCAGCCCAACCCTTTATTGTCTTTAGCCTCCCTTCCCCAGCTGGCATGATTCGGTATAAATTACGTCTCCGGCAACGTCGAATCCCCCTCGCAACGTCGAATCCCCCTCCTGCCTTCTATTCATTTAGGAAAAAAAAAAAAATTTTTTTTTCACTGTCGTGTTCTACAAAACCAAGACCCCTCCCCAAACTTGGCTTTCTGCTGGGACAGTCATGGAATCTCTCTTCCTTGCTCTCTTGGGTTGCAGCGGGCTGGACGAAGCCACGTGGCCACTCCAGGGCGGCCTGCCGGCGGGGGCTGGGCTGGGGCTGGGGCCAGCCGGCCTCAGGTGTAGGAGTAGTCTATGTCGGGAATGCCGCCGTCCCGGTAGCCCCGCGTGGTGCCGTAGCCGATGGTGTGCGTGCCCTTGCAGAGGCTGCTGCCGTTGGAGGGGAAGATGGTGTGGACCACGTACTCCTCTTTGGCGCGGTAAGGGTTGATGGGCAGCATTTGCAGCCCGGGGCCGCGGATCTCCAGAATGGAGTTGTCCTTCTTGGTCCCCGACTCCAAATAGTCGTCCTTCTTCCGGCTGCCTCGGTGGTAGGCCCCTTCGCGTGTCAGCAGCTCGCCAGCCCGGTGCACGTACCAGCAGATGGCCCCCAGGACCAGGAAGAGGAAGACGAGAGCCACGGCACCACCAATGATGCCAGCCAGGGGCAGGCCTGCCATGGGGCCGGCGTTCTGCTCCTGGTTGAGCGTGGTGGTGGGGCCGTAGCTGTCGGCCGTCTCTGCCTTGGCACACACGGGCGTCTCATCGGCTGCGTAGGTATTGCCGGTCTCCATGGTGACCATGCAGATGATGTAGGTGGACTTAGGCTCCAGGGCCGTCAGCAGGTACTCCGTCTTGTCCCCCTGCACCAGGGTCTCTGTGATGGAGCCCACGGCCGGGCTGTGGCCCAGGCGCAGCCAGCTGAGCCGGAAGGAGGAGGCGGGGAGCGTGGCCTTCCATGTGATGCGGATGGAGTCAGCCGTCAGGGGCTTCACCTGGATGACCAGGGTCTTGGCGCCCTCGCCCGTGGCCATGGGGTAGTCGATGTTGGAGTCCGGGAGGCGCAGCCCGGGCCTCTTGGCCTTGAGGGTGAACAGTGAGCCCTGAGGCGTGGTGGCGGAGGCGTGGTTGCTGGCCGTCGTCTTGGCCGCGTTAGCCGCCCCACCCTGTGACCCTGTCTCGAAACACTCATCCATCTCGCTGGTGATGTCCTTGATGGCCATGCCACGGACCTTTTCGGGGCCCTGGCACATGAGGCCCCGCACGTTGACCACGGCCGCCCGCGCCTTCACCCAGTCCCGCAGCCACATGAGGTTACAGCCGCAGAACCAGGGGTTGTTTCTGAGCAGCAGCTGTGCCAGGTTCCCCAGGTCGTCGAACAGGCCGCGGGGCAGCGTGGTGAGGTTGTTGTTGGACAGGTCCAGCCGCTCCAGCTCGCGCATCTTGGCCAGCGTGTTGTAGGGGATATGGCTGATGGCGTTGTCCTGCAGGTAGAGCTTCTGCAGGTGGGCGCTGGGCAGGTTGAGGGGCGGGGCGGCCAGGGAGTTGCGCACCAGCGAGAGCTCGGTGAGGTTCTGCAGGCGGCTGAAGGTGTCATCGGCGATGCGCTGGTTGGCCAGCAGGTTGCCATCCAGCACCAGGCGCCGCAGGCTGTTGAGGCCCTTGAAGGCATGCAGCGGGATGGTGGAGATGCGGTTGTCATCCAGCCGCAGCTCCTCCAGCGTGTGGGGCAGGCCCGAGGGGATGCTGCTCAGGTGGTTCCGGCTCAGGAAGAGCAGCTTGAGCTGTTTGCTGTCGGCAAAAGCGTCCTCCTCGATGCTGACGGTGGACACGGAGTTGTCGTCCAGGTGCAGCTTCTCCAGCAGCGGGATGCGGGCCAAGGAGTCCCTGGCAATGGCGCGCACGTTGTTGTCCTGCAGGTGCAGCTCGCGCAGGGACCGGGGCAGGTTGATGGGGAACTCGTCCAGGTCGTTTTCGTACAGGTAGATGACCTGCACGTTGGCCTTGGTTTTGAGGTCCTGGGGGATACCCGCGTTGTTGATCTGGTTGTTCTGCAGGTACAGGGTGGTGGCGTCGTCGGGGATGTCCGCGGGGATGGAGGTGAGCCCCCGGTCGTTGCAGTAGATGAAGCCATTGTCACAGCGGCACACGGAGGGGCAGGTGGTGCTGTCGATGACCTCCGTCAGAAAGGCAATCAGCCCGTAGCAGAGGAACAGCCAGTCCCGCAGGTCCATGGTGGCCGTAGTCATCACAACGGTGGCTGTGACCGTGGTGGCAGGTGCGGTGGTGGCGGTGGCAGCGGGGTGTGCCACCACCATGGTGGATGGCTAGGGGAGCCGGGCCCCACCTCACCTGGCGCCTCAACACCTGCAGAGAGCACAAGACGGGCGCTGTGAGGCTCAGACAGCGACGGTGGCCCAAGGAAGGAGCCGCGTGCCCACCCGCCTGTTGCCGAGGGGTCACCGCAGTCGGTCCTGCAGCGCCACGCTGGGCTGCAAGGTGGGACCCTTTTTGTGCCCGGTTAAGGCCCAGGCGGACTCTGGCTAAGGCAGGGCCACAGTGACATCCGGTTATCATAACCCTCCATCTTTCCAGGAGCTAAACCTGCCTGTCCTGCTCCTGGGGGTCACTGGAGGCTCAGGGGAGGCCGCAGCTGGGCCTCCTGCAAGATTTCACTCCAAGCCACGCTTTATGGCTCATGCTAAAGATGCTGGTCACGGTCGATGGGGTGGATTCAGGGCGCGCTGTATGGACTTGGAGCCGCCATCTCCCGCTGGAACGGAGAGCACCCAGGGTCTGAAGGGAAAGCTTTTGAAAGGCCTCTGAGCTCGAAGAGGGTGTCGCTGGGACCTGGTGGCAGCCTCACTGGTGAGCAGTGGAGCACAGAGCTACACAGTCTGGTGGCAAAACACCTCCTCCTGTTTGTCGCTCGTACACTTTATAGACAGAAGGAAAAGGTGTCAGCAGAGCGGCTTTCTCTGTATTTACAGAAATCACTTGTTATCAGTGGCGCCTTCCTGGGCTCTGCGTTCTGTGTTGTGTGGGAAATTATTCCCACCTTGTCCCTTCCCCAATCCTGAAACTTCCAGCTCTTCAGAAAAAAAAAAAAAAGTGTCTATGCATATCTAGATCTCTCTCTCTCCCTCTCTCTATATGTGTGTGTGTGTATATATATATATATATACACACACACACACACACACATATATATATATATCGGCTTTCTTGCATTTACAGAAATGAAACAAATAAAGAGGGGAGGTGTCGTCTGCACGCTGAGGGAATTGTCAGCAAGGTGTAATTTCAGTTTTCACAAATGGAAAAACTGCAGCGTAGATTTTTCTCATATTATTTTACTGTTCGTGGTGGTAAAAAAAATCAATTAAAGAGAAATTATCTTTCAGTCTCAGTAGGGAAGGCATTTCTGTGCAGCTGGCAAAGGTCTGCTGTGAAACTCTAGGGCCATGAGACTTTCCATGGTGGGACACGATGGCTTCTCAGGCCCGAGCTGAGGCTCCATCCGGGGGTGGGGCAGCCTGGAGGTGGAGCAGAACCAGCACCCACTGAGGGAGCTGGTAGGGACCTCGCTCCTGCCCCAGTGACTGAGTGTCTGTGTTCCCCTACCAGGCCAAGCCCACTGTGAGCCGGTCCCACTCCCTGTTCTGTCCCTGTCTGGTCCTGGTCTGCTACTCTCCACCCTGCAAACTCTTCTTCACCGTTCAGGACTTAGTTTTGCTAGGTCCTCTAGGTACCCCAGATAGAGCGTCCATCCACCCCCTTTTCCATGCACCAATTTGTCCATCAGTCCATCTACCATGCCCACCCACCCTCCATCTGCCCATCTACTCGCCCACCTATCCATTGTCTATGCCTCTGTTCATCCATCCAACACATCTTTACTGAGCATCTACCATGTGCCAGCTCCTTGGGGTTCCTTTCTGGTGGGACAGTAGCTCATGGTATAATAGAGATTTTGCTTAGATCTTTCTTAGTATTTAATTCTCCTAGCAAACATGAAATCAGTATTGTTGGGGTTTTTTTGTTTGTTTGTTTGTTTTTTGGCAATCCTGGGAGTGGAGCCCAGGACCTCGCCCATGCCAGGCGGGTGCTCTGCGCTGAGCCACACCTGCCCCGGTGCCCTTCTGGTTCACATTTAACAAATGAGAAAGCTGAAGTTCAGAGATGTTAACTTACTCAAGGCCGCTTGAGAAGTGCAAAGGAGGGGCCGGGCTCTCTGGGCCACAGGCTGGAGCCCTGTCCCTGCCAGGCTTGCAGCTCTGAGGGTGGCACGCTATGGGCGGTTAGTGATCTCATGTCCCTGACTAAACTGTGGTGGTCACAGGCAAGTGCTCTGGGCCTGTGGGCCTGGTGTGGCTTGGCATTGGTGACCGCCCAAGGATAGAAGGGACCAGGCCCTAGGCTTGTCCCTGTCCCCTCAGGCTCCTCTTATGGGCACTTGGACTTCTGCTTGGTCAGCCTGGCAGCTCTGTGCCCTCCAGGGCTCCCCCTGGCCCCTGGCTTGTCTGTGAGGTGGACCCAGTTCAGGTCTTATCTGGAAGCAAGTGGGGAAAGGGAGGGGCGTGGGGCTGCCCCAGAGCTGGAGGCAGAGAAGCCCCAGGCCAGGCAGCCGCGACCCCAGTGGCCCTGCCCACGCCTCTGGAGACTTGGAATTGGCTCAGCTTCTTGCACATAGAGCCCGAGGCCTCGCCTGAGCTCCTTGCTCTGTGTGGAAATCTACTCCATACCTGGCCTGGGATTCACTGTGATCTGTTTGCTTGGTGACCCCAGAGGCCCCGACGCCCAAGCCAGTTTCTGACAGGGCTGGCTGCCCCCCCCCCTCCTCCCTCTGATCCAGAGCCTTGCACCCTGTTCTCCAGCCTCTCCTGCCCTCCCGGGCATCCAGAGTCACCTGGCAAAGTCCTCATGCCACCCCCTCACCCAAAGCCCTCCAAGACCCCACGGGAGTTGGGTGCAGTAGTGCGTGCCTGTTAATGCCAGCAACTTGGGAGGCTGAGGCAGGAGGATCCCAAGTTCAAGGACAGCATCAGGAACATGGCAAGGCCCTAAGCAACTTAGCAAGACCCTGTCTGAAAAAATAAAATAGGGCTGGAGATGTGGCTCAGTGGTCGAGTGCCCCTGAGTTCAATCCCCAGTACCCAAACAAACAAACAAACAAACAAACAAAAATGTCCTCATCTAGGAGGTGAGTGCCACAACCCAGGAGCTTCTTCGTTTCTTCTTTGCTGCTGTGTCCCCTGGGCCCAGCCCAGAGCTTGCTAAACGTTTCAGACTCTTATTGACCCATTGTGGAGATGAGGAAATGGAGGCACAAGAGACCTGCCCTGGTGCCCTGGTAGTGGGTGGTAGAGTCTGGATCCCACCCGGGGCCCTCTCGCTGTGGGGCCTCATGGCTTGACCACAGTGCTCTGCTGAGGACGAGTCCCTGCCTACCTGGGCACAGCCGGGGCGCTGGGGCTGAGGGCTCTGCGATGCTTGCTGTGCCCCCACCCCACGAGCCTCCTGCCTGCTTGTCCTGTGGTGCAAGCAGAGCAGATGGACACATGGGACTCGGAGGGCACCTGCCAGGTCATGGGGGAGGACAGATTTACAGTGGAAGACAGTGTGCGGCCCGGGCATGCCAACCCTCAGGGCACAGGGATGGGTGAGCCCTCAGGCTGGGCCTTGCCTGCTCCTCCTTCACAGGCAACAGGTGCAGAGGCCCAGGGGGCCACCTTGCCTGACTGTCACATTCACACAGGTCTTTGGTTCTGTTTTACAAGGAAGTAGCCTGAGGCTCAGAGGTGAGGGGCCCGTCCAGGGTCACAGCCAGCCCAGGCTTCCAGCTCCCCTTTGGGCACAGGGCCAGGACCACGAAGAGCATGGAGCTCGTCGCGGGGGCTTCTGAGCAGGGAGGGAGGGTGAGCAGGCGGGTGCTGGAAACAGGAAGGCCCAGGCCGCTCAAAGTCCTCCTACTCTGGTCTCTGGGGTCAAGTCTGAGCACTCCTGCCTGGGCCCCTGCACCTGGCCCGAGGACACACACCCTCCCTGGTCTATCAGCTGCCGAGTCTGGCACGAGGGCTCTGGGTGGCTTCCGCCCTTGGCTGTGGCGGAGCAGTGCCCTGAGCAGGGGGTAGACTTGTTAAGGCCAAGGCCAGCCACCACATTCTCTGGCATGGACATCTGTTCCTGGCACCGGCTCAGCTCGCGGCCACGGTCTCGAGCCTCCAGAGGCCCCGGCGTCATAATAGAGTCTAAATTGCACCTTTCAGAGATGCGTGATGGATAACCGGGAGGCGTTCGGGAGGCAGGGACCCAAGGCCTTTCCGCTCCCCTGTCTGCCGGCTCATCCATCTTGGCCCGAGTCTCCCTGCCGCCCCGTCCCCAAGGCCAGCCTGGAGGCTGAGCCCTGGGGCTCCAGGAACAGGGGAGCCCGGGAGGCAGGGTGGCAGCAGGCAGCGCCCTGCCGGAGGAGCCCTTTAATTGCCCGGCACCTGGCAGCCTTTCTATTCCCCTGTTGTGTGTTTGATGGTTTATGTGGCCATCAAATTAAACCTGGTAAATCGCCCATCTTTTACGGGATCACTTGTCATCCTCATGCAGATCCTGCAGACTTCAGTGAACTGTGAGTTATGACCTGCCAGCTGTGTGACTGACAGCTGTGTGCCACTGTTGGTGGAGGAGGGGAGCCGCAGGATGGCTCAGGCGGGAGGTCCCCGTGGCTGAGGGGGCCTGCACCTCATTCTTGGCACTCTGTCTGTTGCTGGCTTCCGCCACCTTTCAGGATAGAGAATCAAGTCCTGCCTCTGCTACTTTCAGGCTGTGTGATTTTGAGCAGCTTGCTTGCCCTCTCTGAGCTGCAGTGTCCTCATCTATATATATGGTCATCATAGTTACCCTTACCTGGAAACTTAAAAGTGAGAGAACAGTGACTTCATACTCACAGAGCCCCCTGTAATGCAACCTGCATGTCCTTGATGTATAAAGATTAAAAGCTGCTCTGGTTCTCTGACTGCCCCCTCTCCTGCTCGTGGGCACACGGGACTAGCCTGTGTGTGGCCCCTTCTTCCCTGTCCTGCTCTTGCTTGGCACAGTGATGCCATCCTCACCCGTTCTCCACTGAGTTGGAAACAATCATCCTGAGTCTGGGCCTCATAGCCAGCAGGTGGCCCCAGCAACCCCAGGCCCTCCCATGTGGCCCCAGCCCTTGTGGGAGGCTGCCCAGGCCCAGGGAGGGGAGGGGACATGGTTCAGGTCTCTCCTTGGGCCCCCTGGAATTGACATGCCACACTCCCTCCAGCAGGACCCCTGGGCCTTTGCACATGCCATGCCTGCTCCTGGGCCATCAACACACTTCCCCTGGTGCCTCCCTCGTGCAGCTTGGTGCGACTAGCTGGCTCTGCTCCTGCACCACCTGCCTGGGAGCAGCAGGTTTGGGTAGCACCTGTAAATATCCATCATCTGGATGGATGCCCAGTGGACACCCCTGGATTCTAAGCACCTGCTCTGTTGTCTTGCCCAAATCCTGCCAAGCCAGGGCTGGCAGAGGCCCCCAGGCCTGGCACTGTGGGAGAGGACGCCTACTGGGGCAGGCCCCGGCAGGGACACAGTGCACTCCTGCAGGGACCCTGCTGCCCAGCTCCTGTTCTGCTTGTTTGCCAGTGAAGGCAGCTCATGCTGATGCTGGGTCCCCACGTTCCAGGCACAGTCTCAGCCCCGACTTGAGGAAACAGGGAATTCTAGGTGGCACTGGCCCCAAGAAGGAGACCCGGGGACTAGAAGAGCCTGGGGTCCTGGGGCTCCCACGGGTGGCCTCCCCAGCCCTCTGGGCCTCACTGGTGCCACGTTGCAGAGAGGCCTACTTTCCCGGGAGGATAGGGATGGGGATGGGAATCGGGGTGACGCACGAGGCCCAGGCCCTGGCTGGATTTGGAAGGGAGCTACTGTCCCCGGAGGGGCCCAGGTCCTCCTCTGAGCCCTGCTCCGGGTGGCCACCACCTGCCTTTCCCTCAGGGGGCCAGGGCAGGAGCGAGTGGAGAGGACGCTCAGCCTCCAGGGCAGCGGCAGCCGGGCAGGGGCGGCGCTGGGTGCTCGCTCCTCACCATTAATGCCTGGAGCTCACCCCCAGCATGGGGTGTCGAGGGTGGACGCCCTGGGCAACTGGTCAGGGGAACCTGACCCAGAGGTCTGAGTCTACTCATGTGGGGGCCCAGGGCTGGCCTTTCCCCCCAGATGGCCGGGGCAAGCTGAGGAGCCCCTCTGTTCCAAACGCCGGGCTGGCACCTGGACACGTGGCCCTCCTCCTCCACAGCTCCCCCCACAGCGGGGGCTTCCCTTGGCGCCTCGAGCGCCCCTTACACCTGGCCTTGGCAACCAACACTTCTCCTTCCCCTGTCCACACAGCCAAGCCCTGCCCTCCCCCAGGCCTTAGGCCTCCCTGAGCATGCTGCCTCTGAATGAGGGGGCCCTCCTGAACCCACAGCACTCTCACACTCAGCAGACACTTCTCAGCATGGAAGTGGGGGGTGCATGTGCAAAGGCCCTGGGGTGGGAAAGGGTGTGTTGGCTTGAAGATAGTTGCAGCTGAAGAACAGAGGCACCAGAGTGGGGGACAGGCATGTGAGAGACTGGTGAGAGGGACTAGGTCCCTGAAAGGGCACCAGCAGGGGTGCACAGCCCACCTACTGTCAGGACCTGCTATTCTGGGGCAAGTTCTTGACCCTCTGTGAATGATGCTTCTTCCTCTGTCCAATGGGTGGGGGTGCAGGGCCTGGGCCAGAGGTTCTGTCCTAGGCGCCTGGAGCCAGGGAGCCAGGAGGGTGGGGATAGTGGGGAAGGTCTCCAGCCCAGGCCCACTCCCCTGGTGCCCCATCTTGCTCCGTGACACGGCAGTCCCCACCCCATTAAACCCTGAGGCCTAGTCCCCTCCTCTCTGTAGCTTCCTTTGTAGCTCCTGAAGCTGCGCTCGGGGTGCAGGAGACCCTTGGGAGCTGCTGCTGAGCAGGGGGCAGCAGGCTCTCCTGGAAAACCAGGGTCAGGGCCTCAGACAGGGCCAGGCAGGGAGGGCCAGCATCCGGCACCCTCACATTTTGGTAGGAAAATAAACATGCTCGTAGCTGTCGGTTTTTGAAGCTGCATAGAGGAGGCTTCGGGCCACCTCTCACCACCACACTCCTCCCTGGTGGCCCGTCAGGCACTGAGCCTTCTGTACCAACCCCGCTGGCAAGCCCTTGGCAATCTGCCCACGTGGCCTGGTGTTGGCGTGGACTGCTCAGACCCCTGGGCCCTCCGGCTTTCCCTCCCTCTGTGTTTTCTTGCCAACTGCCAGCAGCTGTTCCTGGGGGCTGAGCCGTAAGCTGGGCTGAGGGAAGAGGCCAGCGGCAGCCTTGGTGCTCAGGGCAGCCTGGAGAGAGCCCCTCTCCCAGGAAGGCAAGTAGTCTGGCAGCCAGCCGGGGCTCGGTGCAGTTGCTGGGCCTGCTGAGGGGGTGGACTCAGGTCCCAGGTCCTCTGTACAAGGGGACCATAAATGATCTACCCGCCTGGACTCTTGAGAGTATAAAATAAGGTGACTCCAGCGCCTGGCAGAGTGTGTCCAGAGTGAGGGAGCCACAGTCACCAGCCCTGGGCCGCACCTCCCAGATGCTGGTGCCAGAACGGGCCACACCAGGGAACTGAGACTGTGTCCGAGGGGCTTTCCCGGGCCCTCATCAGGCAGATGTCCCAGGGCCAGATGCATGACCCTCCAGGCCCTTCCAACTCTGGCACCCACAGGTGCCAGCCAGCCTCACCCATCACCCCGGGCAACTTCTCTTCCGGTGCCTGGCCGGTAGTGCCACCCAGCACTGGGAGTTCAGTGGGCTGGGGGTGGGGATCTTTTTAAAACCTAAAGTTAATTATTTTTCTAATTTCCAGCTGCATGCATTATGCATCAGCTGTTATCATGGCGGTAATTGCAGACAGGTATGCAAATCCACTAACAAGGCGCTCCCCGTGCCCCTAGTCGCAGGGGCTGTCTGGGGGCGGGGCCGGGCGGCTTCCTGGGTTTCAGAGAAGGCAGATGGCTTTAAAAAACAAGCTTTGAGCTGGTGCGGTGGCGCACGCCTGTAACCCCAGCACTTAGGGAGGCTGAGACAGGAGGATCGCGAGTTCAAAGCCAGCCTCAGCAACGGCGAGGCGCTAAGCAACTCAGTGAGACCCTGTCTCTACCTAAAACACAAAATAGGGCTGGGGACGTGGCTCAGTGGTCGAGCACCCTGAGTTCCATCCCCGGTACCAAAAAACAAACAAACAAACAAACAAGCTTTGACATTGTGTCTTAGGTTGATTCTATTGATGGCACTGTTTGATACGCTGCTGTTGGGGGAAAAGGGGTAGTGGCCCTGCCTAACCTGAGGCTTCGTCCCCTTGGGAAGCAGAAAAGCAAGCCCAGTGCAATGTCCAGGTAGGAAAAGAGTCCAGAGGCATTTATTTTGCGGGGGCAGTACCAGCAGAGCTGGTGACAGTCCCCAAGACCAGGGCGGGGTGGCCAGAGGGTCTGTGCTGCTGGCTCCTCTGCCACCAGCAGGGTCCTGGGCCACAGCAAGGGGCCCAGCGGGCAGGAAGCACTGCTGGTGACTGATGCCTACTGATCCGGAGTCAGGTGACCCCAGATCAATGTCAAACCCTTGCCACAGCTGCCCAGAGAGGCAAAGGGCTGAGCTTGAATGGTGTGGCAGGTGGTGGAAGAGCTGGGCATGAACCTGGGCCTCAGAATCGCCGTCCAGCACCTTCCGCCCAGCTGCCCGGGCTCCGCTCTGCAGGGGCCAAAGCCATGAAGCCCAGGTCGCCTCTATGGGTGCCGGACATGGGCATCTCCGGGTATCTGACCTAGGCCCACCTTCCCAGTTTGAAGGCCTTTACTCCTTCCCACCCACCTACAGATGCACACAAGGGGGGACCCTAGCTCCAGGACCGTGGAATCTGGGGGGGCAAAGGACCCAGATGATACGCTTTCCACAGATAAGGGAAAACTCATCTGTCGGCCCAAAGTGTGGGAGGGACAGGCCCAGCACAGAAGTCCGCCCTCCCCGGCCACCTCCTCCAGCCTTGGCACAGAACCCTCGAAACTCACGGCTTTGGCGCCGGGAGGGTGATGGTGGGCAGCATCCCAACTGAAACATGGTCTCGTGGGGCCAGCTGGCCATAGCCCCTCAGGGTCTCAGTCCCCAAAGCACAGAGGAGAGAAGGGACCTGCCTGAGGTCACACAGCTCACACCTGAGGGGCCAGGGCCCAACCCAGGTGTGTCTGGCCCCCAAGCCCATTCTGTCCCTTTTTGTTCCTCTGCCTTGCGAGCAGGGAGGGAGGCTGCAGAGCCAGTGAGCAGCTTCCATGTCAGTACTTTGGGCAGCAGGCCTGGGGACAGCAGCTGCTCCCCTCTTGCTTGGACTCCCCTGTGGAAATTACCCCCGCTCCTCCTGGGCTGGGAGCGGGTCGGGACCAGTACCGGGCCTGGGTGGAAGGGATGTGGGGTAGGAGCGGCCGAGGGGCAGGGGCTGTGCTGGGGCTCACAGCCACGGCCCTGCTGCCTGCCGGGCTGGCGCGCCTTCATAATAAATAACAGCAAATAGCCCATCCGCAGGGCATCCTTCACGCCGGTGGCTAATAACACGGCTATTAATGCCCCCGCAGCCGGCGTGCGCCGCGCCGCGCTGACGAATGTCCCGGGCCCTGGTGCAGTCATAAATCAGCCCCTCTCCTGGGGCAGAGCGCAGGGAAGTGTCATTTTCCATCTTGGTAATGAATTGGGGCTTCCCTGCCCTGCCCGGGGCGCCGCTGCCTGAGGTTACCTGGATCTGTGTTTGGGGAGGCATGACCAGCGCCTCCCTCCTGCCTTGGGGAGCCCCGAGGGTTGACCCCGCCCAGGCCACTTGGGATCTGATGAGGGATGTGTGTGACCCTGCAGCACTCACTGCCGGTCTCTGGGCCTCAGTCTGCTCCTCTCACAGTCAAGGGGCCGCAGCAGAAGCAAGAGCAGATGATGTCCCGCCAGCAGAAGCAGGCGATGGCTTTGGATCAGTGCACCCTGGGTCTCCCTAGGCAGAGCAGGGGCAGGCCCAGAGGGACAGGTCTTGTGTCTGTCCTCCAGTCCAAGGGTAACAGGTGCCAAGGCCTGTGGCCCAGGTCCCTAGACCTCCTTCCCTAACCCACCACAAAGCCTCCCTGCCAGCTAGGTAGCAAATCAGCCCTGACTGAGCAAGCGGAAGCCTCATGTTTTGTAAAATTGTGGCAGGCGGCGATGGAGCCCCAGACCGGGGGTGCTTTGCTCTGAGATGCCCCATGTGGCCTGGGTCAGGACGGGGGCCTTGAGAGGAGGGGGCCCAGCTGTCTTGTGCCCTTTCTGGGCATGAGGAGCCCTTGGCCATTCCTGAGGGCCACCCTGGAGCCCTTCCACATCCGTCTCCCTCGGCCTTACCTCCTTCACCGCTGCCTCAGGAGCCGATGGGTCTGACTGGGGTCTTGAGGCTCCAGAGGCTCTTGCCAACGTCGCTTTGGGGCTGGGTAGACCCAGGCTGCGCTCACATTCCTGCCCCAGGGCCCTGACAGGCCAAGCGCCACTCTGGGCATAGACTGCAGATCTGGGTGATGGGTGGCACCGGGGCACGTGGGGACGTGGAGAGGGATCCTGTGCCTCTGACTTCTGGGCTCCCCCTGCCCAGATCAGGCGAGGTTGCAGGTCCCAAGCAGCATCCTGGTCATCCTCGACCCTGGGCACCGCTGGCTTCTCCTGCAGCAAAGGCCGTGCACCCTGTGTGCACAGAGGCAGCCCCGCGGCCTGGGGGCTCCCGGGCGGGGCCTGCGGGTGTTCTGACCCCCTGCTCCCGGGGCATGCCCTACGGACCAGCGTCCATGCCGGAGAGGGCCTGGCGGCCTGTCACTTCCACGGCCCTCTTTCAACTTTTGCCCTTTGTCTGCAGGCTGCCACCTCCTCTGAAAGGCGGCTGCGTGGCTTTTACCCCCTTTTTCTTTACCACATTTTTTTTTCTTTTTTAAATCCCTTTAAGTCACTTGGCAGAATGGGCTGGTGCAGAGAGCGTTCTTGCGTGACAGAGCTGAGAGGAAGCCGCTCTCCAAAGAATTGGGATTCCTGCCACTCAGGCTGCGCCTCCAGGGGATAGAGGGGTCCGCCCCCCGCCGAGGAACTCAGACGTTCATGGGGCCTGAGCCGCTGACGGGGCCCCTGAGCTGTCAGGCCCCACGGGCCCTGCTAGGAGAGATGCTCTGGGCAGCGGGAGAGATGCTCTGGGCGGCGGGGCTCGGTCTCGCTCGGCTGCTCCTGTTTGTGGAGAAGCTTCTCTTGCTGGGGGCGGGGTGGGGGGCTATTCCAGCTTTACCCCCTGGTCTTGTCTGTCCAAAGAAGCGTCCTTCTCACCAACTCCCTGCCTCCTTACCTGCCAAAAACAACACAAGTGATCAAGCCCAAGGAGATGAGGCCTGGCGGGGCAGCCTGGGCCACCGACCCAGGGCCTGGCACACACCAGGCAGACAGGTTACTTCTGAGCAATACCCTCAGCCCCAAGCCTGTTTTCTTGAATGCCACTTCCCTAGGAGCCTGGGACAGGCTGGGATCCCTGTTCCCCGTCTTCTATCTCTTTCCAAATGTAGACAAGCAGCAGCTGGCCGTGCCCAGGGCGCTTCCTTACCTGTTTCCTTTTCCCCGGGTTGGAAAGACTGAGAAGAGAAAAACCAAGTTTTCTGAGATCCTGGCCCTATGAGGCCACCCGCCCCCCCAGCCCAGGGCTGGCTTATTTCCCCAGCACCTGCTCCTCTTGTTAATGTCATTCCAAGGCTCCAACTGGGCCACCACAGCCCAGGCTTCCAGAACAAGCTGCTTTTCTGACCATGGGTCGTAGGATCGCCAGGGACCTGGGAAGTAGGTCTTGGTGTCCCTGGCTGCCGGTGTGAAGCCACTCCATCTCCTAGGTGCGGTCAGCCCTGCATGCTCCCACTGTCCTCCCCTTTTATAGAGACCCGGGGTCAGGGCAGGCTGTTCTCGGGAATCCTAAAACAAACCCAGAGCCCCCACGCCGCCCCTCATTAGTGTGGCATGTGGAAGGCCTGGGCCTTGGTATCCGGTTCCCCACGGGGCCCTGCTTTGGAAAAGGGCTTTCATGACACATCAGAGCAGAGGCCCTGGTTGGAAATCAGATCCAGATGGGCTCAGCTGCTTCTGGCCACTTTTCTTTGTAGGGCCAGAGGTGGCCGATTTGAGAAATTTTTATTGTCTAGGGTCCATTACAAACAAAAACAAGATAGCCAGGGGCTCACGCCTGGGCAGCCCGGCAGGGAACACATAGGAAAGAGTGTCCGCCAGGGCCAGGGAGCTGCCGAGGTAAGGCGGGGCTTCTCAGGACAGGTCTCCAGGGGCAGGAGGCCTGAGACCCAGCAGGCCCTCTGGGTGAATCCTGAGTGGCCAGGCCTGGGCAGCACTGCAGGTGAGGCGGGCAGCTGGTCAGGGCCCCGGGCACAGGCAGGAGGGAGAAGCCCCGGACTCAGCACGAGCCCTCGTGCCATCCCCCGCCCCCTGTGATTCATCCAATCATAAATTGTAATTTCTCCATGAAAGCGAGAGATGGAAAGAGTCCAACGAGGTCACCTGCCTCCTGGCCGGGGCCAGGGAATTGTATGATATCGCTGGGGTGGGGGTGGGGTCGTTGGGCCTCAGGATGTGGAGATGGAGTCCTGGGAGTCCCGAAGCCCCAGCTGCCTCCCCACGACAGACACAAACCACCTTCTGCCCTTGAAACTGCGAATCCAGGAAGAAGGCATTTCATACGAGGGGGGTTCCCCTCAGCACCTCCCACAGTTCTGGGGACAGGCACACTGTGAGGACGAGGACGTCTCCAAGGCCTCTCAGGCTGGCCCTGCCCAGCCCACCCGTCACGTGTCTCCTGACACAGGCCATCCCTTTGCTGTTCCCCTCCCTGCGATGTCACCACCTTCCCTCTCCAGGCCCGTGGCCATGACAGCATGTGACATAGCACAGGAAATGAGTTCCCTGGCTTCAAGGGAGGATGTGCGGCTGGATCTTTCGGTGCCTGGCTTGGTGCCGTGCACACAAAAGGTGCCTAATAAGTGCACCCAGCAAACTCATCACTCTGCTTCCTCATTTAGGAAACCAAAGGTCTGAGTGAGGCTCTCAGTGGGCCTGTCCAGCTTTGTACTTCCGGGTCAGCCTTCTCCGCTGACCCCCCCCTACCCCCCACCCCCAGCTCCTGCCAAGCCTCCTGGGAACCCTGGTGTGCAAATACTGGGCTCCTCGGGGGTCTCATGCCGGGGGTGCACGGGTGTTCCAAGTGAGGCTGGCTGGCAGTGGTTGGGAAGCTTGAGCTCTGGGCAGCTCTGTGGCTCTCCCCACGTGTGGCTGCATAATGACGATCATCAGTGGCCACCTGCATTCACTGAACCAAATGCCGCTCAGGAATACATATGTAAATGTGCCTGCCTGGCAAAGCCTTCCGCCAGCGCCCCGGCACCCAGCCGACTGCTGGATTGGTGGAGCCACCACTGGCAAAGCTCGCAGCTTTGCTGCATGGTCAGTCAGGTCAGCCAAGGACAAAAGGAATCTGTGGGGTCCCAGGGGATCAGGGATGGGGGCCTCTTTAGACCCTGGAGAGGTGACAGCTCTGTGGAGCCCCTCTTGCCTGGACTTTCTCTGCTCCCACAGGCTCCAGGTCTGATCTCTGCACCAAAGAACACCCCCTTTATTTTTTTGACATGCTTACACAATTTTATTTTGTTACTAACAACAACATCACAGTTGCACTAAAAGAAATGTGAAAGGAAAGAGCAAACCGGCGCACGCCTGTCATCCCAGGGGCTTGGGAGGCTGAGGCAGGAGGATCGTTGAGTTCAGAGTCAGCCTCAGCCACTTAGCAAGGCCCTTAGCAACTCAGCGAGACCCTGTCTCTAAATAAATACAAATAAAAGCTGGGGATGTGGCTCAGTGGCTAAGCCCCCCTGGGTTCAATACCGGGTACTCAGAAAAAAAAAAAAAAAGGAAAGGAAAGAAGCCAGCCAAGCTCCCAGTGCACAGATGTGCACCTCTGTTTGCATTTTGGCCAGATGTGCCCATACATTTCCACCATCCACCAGAGAATCATGCACCTTATCCTTTTCCAGTAATTTCTGCTTTGCCATCTCCTCTGAGCCTGGGACAGCCCAGCACAGCTGGCAGGACAGGGAGGACCACCTCCTGGTGTAGACCGAGGTGGAAAGGGACGTCCCAGATTATACAACCTCAACCTGCAGAAAAGCTGGTGCTCCAAACTCCCAGACCAGCCCCTCCTCCCTGCAGCTCCAGGCCCAGAGCAGATGCTGCACCGAGGCCCATGTACCCCTCCAGCCCTCCCTCCCTCCAATTCTCTGTCCGTCTGTCCATCCTTCCATCCATCCATCTCTCCATCCATTTAGCAAAAATATACCATGTCCAGTCACACTCCAGGCACTGTATGACACCGTGGATCCCAAGAGGAGCCCCTGTTCTCCAGGGGGCGGCAGCCCCACGGGAAGGCCCCTGGCTTGCAGGAGGCTGGCCTGAGACACACAAGAGCTCCACCTTGCCCAGCCTGGGGGGATGTCCCAGGGGACTTCCTGGAGAAGATGATGCTGTTGTGGTCTGGGGTCCTCAGACTCATAGTGAACTCAGTGGCCACGCAGAGTGGGACAGACATGGCCAGTCTTCCCCCTTGACTCTGCATCTGTCTTCCAGAGCTGTGCCCACATTTGGCCCCTGGGGCTTCCCTCCAGAGTAGAAACGGTCCTCTGCTTTACAGTTCCTTAGAGAAGGACGCTCCCTGATATTAATTCCTCTATTAGCAATTAGCCCTCCTGTTTCATTTCAACCTATGGCTCTTAGGGACAGATTTATCTGTGCGTGCCATTAATCAGATGCCTGGGGTGTTCTGCTGGAGACCCAGGTGGGCTTTATGGCTGGTGACCTAGCCGAGCGGCCTTTGAAATGAACAAGGTGTTGGCCCCTCCCGAGCAGAGCTACCCTGAGTTAAAGGGGGCAGGGTTTAGATCAGCGAGAGCAGGTCAGCGCTGAGCGAGCAGGGAGACCCGGGCTGTTCTTTCATTTTGGACTTCCAGGCTGAGGTCAGCATCTGTATCTGACCTTTACAGATGAAAAGGCCCTTTGTGAGCAGACCCAGAGTTTGTTCCATGGCTGCTGACTTCCCCCCACCAGGACAGCCAGCCACAGGGCCTGTCCTTCCTCCCCGTCACGGAGAGGGGTCGCTCCTTCCTGATGCCAGCACAGACCAGGGGCTGCCACAATCCCAGTCCCTCTGCCCAGAGGGCAGCAGGGCTGGGGCTGGGCCGCACGCCAGGGAGCGCTTTTGCAAGCCGGGCTGGGAATGCTCCTGGAATAAGGCCAGCATAGCGGGAAGGGATGGCAAGAGTATTTCAGGCCAAGGGAACAGTGTGTGCAAAGGCTCAGAGTGGGGGGCTTGGGACGGTGGGCAGGCGGGCGGCCCCAGGCTGAGTTCAGTGAGCTGAAGCAGGAGACGGGAGCCTGGCCTTGGGAGAGCTTTGCAAGCTGGCCTGAGGGGAGCCGGGAGCCGGCAAGAACGCCAGGCAGGGCGGAACTGTGTCCTTGGGGGCTGACTTGGGAGCTTCTGCAGTTTTTCCCAAAGACAGGCCTGCAGGCCAAGTGGACCTCGTCCTTTTCACTGGAGGGCAGTTGAGTGCTCCTGGAAGCATTGTGGAGGGCCGGCCTACCGTGGGGCTCCCCAGCCTGGCCCTGAGCTCTGGCCCACGGTCCCTGGGCGGCTTAAGCAGATCAAGCTTGGAGCAGCCACAGGCAGCAGGAGGCTTCCTGTGAGCTGAGCCTCCCCGCCCCTCTATCTCTGCCGCCCTGGGGCCTGGCTCTGCAGCACCCGCTGCGAGGGAGTCAGCGCCTGCTTAGGTGCTGTGACCCTTCCCACCTCCACTCTCTTAGACAGTCCTCCCTGAGGACACCCAGACTTCCAGGGACAATGGGTGTGCGGGCGAGTGTGGCAGCCAGCCGTGGGTGGCCGTGGCCAGCAGCCTGCCCGGCCAGCAGCCTGGACCCTTGCCAGTGCCCACCCTCAGAGACAGATGCTGGGGACACTGGGGATGGGGGCAGGGCTCCGAGCAGGGAGACGAGAGCTCCGGGGTCCCAGAGCCCCTCCTGGGACACGGCTGCTGGAGGACATAACACAGGACTTCCTCTCCTCCCTATTTTTTCCTTCCTTGATTCCTTCTTCCTCTTCCTTCTTGGCCTGGATTTCACTCCTGTCCCCTGGTGCTGGGCCAGGTCACACTGGGATGGATGTAGGTGGCCACCTGCCAGCTGCCTGTCCCGTGGGCCTCTGCATTGCTGGGGCTCAGACGCCTCCTTTTGCCAGGTTCCAGGTAGAGGAGGAGGAGGGCCCCAAGTCTGAGGTGCTGCCCCCACCATGCAGGGGATCTAGAACATCATCCCTGGGCAGCGGGGGCTGGGGGCGGGCAGTCGCCTGGAGAGGCTTGTCTGCCCAGAGGGCTCTCGTGCCTTTGAAATCTCCTCCAAGCAGGGGCGGGCGAGAGGAGAGTGGGCACCGTGCGGGGCTGGCCAAGGGCGGCGGGCACTCCTCCAGGCTCACAGAGGGACAGGAGGCTGTCCTCAGCCTCTGGAGGAGGAGACCCTCAAGGGGGCTGCCAGTGGCCGTGCATGTGGCAGGGGGATGCAGCAGCCCCCCCCTGGCCTGGGCCTCCTGCCTGTGGCTCCCAGGAGGGAGGCTGCCCACTGCCAGACCCTCACTCCAGCCCTGCTCCCTCACCCAGGAGGGTCGGTGACACGCCTAGAGAGAGCCTAGGATGATGTGCCTGGTGCCACCAACCAAGGTCAGGACTTCTGATTTCAGGAAATTAGCCTGCTTTTGCTGGCAATCTTGCTGGCTTCTTGACCTTGTCCCGCCCTGTCCTGTCCTGCCGTGGTGGCCTTAGCTGGCCACAGCAGGATGTGCATGGTCCCTGGCAGCCCTGGCTATGAAACACGCCTAGTGCTGTCCATACACAGTAGGTTTTTTTGCGGGGGTACCAGGGATTGAACCCAGGGTGCTCTACCATCGTGCCACATGCCCAGCTCTTTGTAGTTTTTGAGACAGGGTCTTGCTAAGTTGCTGAGGCTAGCCTCGAACTTGGAATCCTCCTGCCTCAGCCTCCAGAGTCTCTGGGACCACAGGTGCGCGTCACAGCAGGTGGAGGAGCGCTGTCGCTCTCAAACAGATGTTTGGAGGGGCACTTAGCTGGCCACAGCAGGATGTGTCTCGAGGGCTCACAGGCACCTGGGGGGGCAGAAGTCACAGACAGGCTTCCAGGGAGAAGGCTGGGGGGTGTCGGGGAACCCAGCCTCTGCCGGCCCTGCCCACCTGTCCCCAGCCTCCAGTTCCCCCATGCAGGTCCAGACCCCAGACTTGCAGCCTCCCTCAGTGGCTCTGTGCTGGTGCTGGGGGGCCCAGTGTGCGCCCCTGGGGACCATCAGCACCCCGCCCCTCAGTGGCTAGTCCTTAGATGCCTGCCACCAACCACACTCAAAGCCACCTGCCTTTCCCTCCAGAAGTTTCCACCCACAGTCACTTCTCTGCCTCCCTCCCCACTGTCGTGCCAGCCTAGGGGACAGGGTCCCCTCGCCTGGCTCCCCGCACCCAGTGCTTCTGCTTTCCTGCACCTTCAGGAGCCCGTGCCAAGGGATTTTCACCTGTGTGCTGGAAATTTCCCCCCCGAGCTGCTTCCCGTAAACACGCGCGCGGCCCTGGAGAGCCACGGCGGCACTGATATTTACAGTGAGTGGCCCAGGAAGCTATTAGTCCCTTTTCTTGTTGTTAATTGAAAGAGGAGAAAATGGTTGTAACACTTCAAAAGGACTTACGGCCAGCCCGAGAGACCAGCTGATGGGGAGGGAGGCGGAGAGGAGAGGATTTTTAAATAAATGATGCCAGCCAGCCCGCGAGGGTGGGACGTCACTGCCATCTTCCCAGCGCTGCCTTTGCTCGGGGTTTCCTTATTGCCCCCCGTTGTGTGCCCCTCTTTCATTTGGGCGTCTGCTTTAAGGAGAAAAGGAGGAAAAGGATTCGCCGCGCACTTCTGTTCATAATGAACCTCTCCAAAGCAGCGCTAACGAGGCCCCTGGCACCTGCGGGCCTGCGGTGCCAGGGCCCGGCCCGGCCCCATCCTGACCAGCTGCTGCAGGCCCAGGAGCCTCCCCGACCTCCTCTCCGAGGGTGCAGCCCAGACAGCGGGCACTGGGCTGGGTGTTTCTCCAGAGAGGCGCTTGGGCTTCAATTGCCCTGGGCAGCCAAGGACACTGTCGTGGTGGAGGGTGGAGGACCATCTGACCCTGGGAGAGGTCGACCAGCACTGCAAGGCCTTGAGGTCGGCCTCCCTGCGCCCGTCTCCATGCTGTGTGTGCATGGGTAGCTTCTAGGGGCTCTGTCCCACCACGATGGGACCAGGGGAACCCAGAGGTCTTCAGGGCCAGGGACATGGCTTAGTGATAGAGCACCTGCCTCGCATGCTTGAGGCCCTGAATAGAAAGATCTTCACTCCAGGCACCTGCCGTTCAGTTCTGACTGACGGCTGTCCCCTCCTCCAGGCAGACTTCCCTGAACCCCGCTTTCCCCAGCTTCCTTTACTGTGGCCCCTCAGGCTCCCTGCACTTTGCTCTCTGTCAGCCTGGCCTTCTCTGCCAAGCAAGGTGGCTGACTGTTCCAAATACAGAGGAAGACCTTGCCCTGGTTGCTGGGCAGGCTGCATTAAAGGAGGAATAGACTACACATTGAAGGAGGTGATAACCCACGCTGCTCCCTCCCTGCCTCCACCCTGGTCACATCAAGCAGGAACACTGTTCAGTTCTGGGCTCCACAAGATGCACAGCCACACTGCAGAGCAGGAGGCCCGGGGAAGTGACGAGTGCCCAGACATTCAGCACAGCACAGGAGAGAGGGCAGACCCTCGTCCTTGGTATTCTGGGTCTGGAGGAAGAAGACAGATTTGTTCTGGGAAGCCCAACATCTAGAAGGGCCAGGGGGATGTTCTGGGAAGGACTCAGCCACACTGAGACCATTTCAATTTTCCACCTGAGGGAACAGAGATGTTCAGAAGCCTGCCCAAGGTCACACAGTGGCCACACACTGCAGAGCCTG
Source organism: Geosciurus inauris (assembly GCA_004024805.1). Lineage (NCBI taxonomy): Eukaryota > Metazoa > Chordata > Mammalia > Rodentia > Sciuridae > Geosciurus > Geosciurus inauris. The sequence continues at coordinate 32,968 of PVHX01008158.1, read as the reverse complement.
ATGGCAAACCCATTCCTGAGTCCACTGTGTGTCCTCAGGGCCACAAGGGCCTTTCTGTAGGACCAGGGAAAAAAGTCTACACTCAGTGGCAGACCCCGCTCCTTCTGCAAGTCCATAAGGCCCCTTAGCAATTAAAGGTTCTGAGAAGTCCCATGGCAGAGACACTGAGTTTAGTTGGTTTGCTCCAGTGGTCACCAGCTGACTTTGTTTTTGGTGACACCTGTTTGTCTTTGGGAGGCCTTGTGTGATGTTCATGCAGCCATTTAGCCCGCCTTTGGTGACCTCTGTGTCACGCAGGGGCCCTGTGTTGGTGATGTGCGGTGGTCAGGACAGGCCTGCCCCTGCCTCTTTCCCTGGCACCTGGCGTTTGCTCAGCACACAGTAGGCACACGCATGCCACAGGGAAGGGCTGAATGAGGAGAGATTGGTGAGCTGGGCTGGCACCACAGGAAGCCACATGCCCAGCCAGACGCGGTCTCTGCCCTGAGCTGCCCCCGTCCTCCTCCTCCAGTCCTGGATCTGTGGCCAAACCCTCTGGCCACACCCGGCGCCCACCTGCCACAGAGTCTAGGCAGGGCTGAAGCAGCGGGCCCTTGGGGGCTGTGCATGCCTGCTCTGACAGGGTCGGAGCCCTCTGCCCCCGCCCCAGGGCCCCCGCCAGGCCTGGCCCTTCTTCCTTTCCCTTCCAGCTCTGTGACTCCGGCCTTGACAGCCCAATCACACCCCAGGCCCCTGCCTGGAGTACTAATTCTCCCTAGATGAAACCATCCGTGTTTAATTTTTTTAAGAGCCAAGCAGAAAGAAAAGACGAGAACAGGGGGCACTACTTGGGTCAGAGCCTCAAGGAGCCTCTTTCCAGAGCCATCTCTGAGGGACTGGATGAGACCGTGCTGGGACACCAGCCACCCAGGACACTGCTGCTCCCGTCGTGGGCCGGGACGGCACCAGACAGGTGGCGGCCTTTGGACTGTGCCAGGGTGTGCTATAGGCCCTCGGGAGGGAGGGCTGTTTGCCAGGACCCTCAGGAGGTGCCCTGTGGGTCAAGAGTGGGTGGCCAGGGCTGGCGTGCGGCCCCCTCGGTGGTAGAGAGCCTGCCTGGTCCATCCCCAGCACCACTCACACAGTGGGTGGCCAGGCTACCTCCCTCCCGCTTGCAAATTTGATTCCGCCCAGCTCTTCAAAACTAGTCTCTGGGCCGCCCACGTGGAGCTGGTGTCCTGTAGGACAGTTGCCCTAGTGTCCCTGGTGCAGCCTGAGCATGCCCAGAGGGGACCTCCCTGACCCCACTGTTCCCAGTGTTTCTCACAGTCCCAGGGAGGAGTGGCCACATGGATGGCTCAGCTAGATAGCCCTGCACAAGCTGATGGCTCTGGGTCCCAGCTGCCTCCTGGGGTGCCTCCTGCCATCAGGAGGGCCATGGTAGGAAGAACAGGGAGCCTCGCCTGCAGCTTCAACAGCTGTGTTACTTGGGGCAAGTGTCTTACTGTCTCTGGGCCTCCGTTTCCTTATCTGTGTGATGGGGGCAGGATGGGAGCAGTATCCCAGGCCTATGGAGAGGGTCGCACCTGATACCGGGTGAGCACCGAAGGACCAGGCCAGGCAGGTTTCCCGTGCATCCATAAGTCACTATTGTAGCCTTGGGGGCAGTGTGCCAGGGAGGCCTCTGCCCTCTGCAGGGTGCCTGGGGAACCCCCTCTTGCCCCCAGCACAGGCTCCTCCCCAAGGCCCCTCCCCCAGCTCCCTCCCCCCCACACACCAAGGTGCCACCGGCCCCACTGCCTCCCAGTTTAACATCCTTAAGTCCCCAGGGGGGAACAATGAAATTGGAATGGCAGGAAACTCGACAGAACGAGACATGATGAAATCAGCTACCTGAATTGTGAAATCTACTTCGGCCCACCGGCTCCCCCAGGGCAGGGTAAGCGTCATCGCCCTGCAGCTGGAGACCCCGGTGCCCCGCTCTGAGAGCTGTGAGGGTTGGTTGCCCATAGTCCCTGACCAGAGGGACCAGAGCCAAAGCCTGAGCTCTGCTGCCATTTCTGCCAGAGTCCCCTGGCCTGCACACCCTTCCCCTGGCCTCCCAGCCTCCCTGCCTCCTGGAGGTTTTTCCTGAGCTCAGGTGCTGACCCCATCTCAGGCTGTGTGGCTTGTGCCCAGACCTGTATCAGACGGATCCCAAATGGCTTGGTGGAGACTCACTGCACCCCTGCCCTCATTTTATCTTGTGGCTCCTCTGCCACAGAGGTCTACTTGGTGGCCAGGAACGAGACTTGGGCTGTCCAGTGCTCCAACTGCTGGATACCCCGGGTCCAAGGATGCAGGCCTGCCCAGATCTCACTGTCCCCTTCTCCCAAAGCCTCCCCTCCGCGTCCCGTCCTGCCCCAGCCACCTGTGAGCGCGCAGAGCCGGCCCAGGGCTGTGAAGCTGAGGTGGCCATTAGCCCGCCACCTGCGGAGCGGTGTCATAAATCACCATCGACCGGTGCCAGCCGGGGTGCGGGCCAAGCTGGGGAAATAAAGCACCGGGCTCGATAATTGTGCCCTGCTGCCTGGATTTACTTATCTGTGGCTTTCCTGCCCACTAGGAACGCGACGATAAATAACTGCTGACTGTTAGACTCCTGGTCGGGGAAAAACACCGCGCGGCCCGTTCCGGGGATGGGCCAGGCCCCAGGCCCACCACCGGCATCCCTCCAGCGGCTGAGGCGCCAATCTGGTTTCCCAACACCCCACCCCAGGCCGCTGCTGCTGGGGCTTGGGAGGTCTTTCCCTCCCTGGCTTCCTTCTAGAAGGCTCTGGGCACAGGGTGGCAGGGTCATTGGGTTCCACTCAGTCCCAGGCATCATCTTGCTCTTCTGACTTGTCACCTGGGCACTGTCCTACTGCTGAAAGGATTGTTAAGATGCCACCTGATTCAACCGGTCACACCACCCAGGGGCCAACTGAGGCTCAGAGAGGTTAAGTGCCCTGCCCAAGGTCACACAGGGCAGAGTGGCATCCTTGCTCTTTCCATGGTGGCAGGACCATTGGCTACAGAGACCTGCATAGGGTCCCGTCCCTCCCCTCAGCCCTGGCATGGTCCCTCTTTCTCATGGCTGTTACCTGAACCTACTCTGTGCCAGGCCCGGGTCAGCTTCTCTCAGATGTCACCCTACTCTGCTCTAGGAGCCGATGGGCTGCAGCTGGGGGGACTTACTTGCTCTGAGGACATTCTCCCAAAGTTTCCAGGTGTTTCCAAAAATCCCTACCATGGAATCAGCAATTGTGAGGAGGGTGGGGAGGAGGCCGGGGACCCTCAGGGAGCCAGGGAGGGCCTGTCCCCAACGCCCACACCCGGTGGAACCCCAGCCCAGCTTGAGGAGGCGGGCAGCGGCTCTAGGACACACTAGGAGATGCTGGATACTTTGCCCAGGTCCAGGCGACCCATAGCTTCTAGTTTGACCAGGATATTTCCCGTTTGGGCGCAGATGCCAGGCAAACCGGACGGCTGGTCACCTGCTCTGGACTGTAGCTGATGTCAGCGCCTGCCTCACCCCTGCCTGCTCTGTGCCCGGAGGCTGCTGGTCACCAGTGGGCTCGGGGCCCCGGCCTCCAGCGGGGTTTGGCATGAGGACCCCGCCAAAGGTCAGAGGAGGGAGGAGAGTAGTGGACACAGATTCCCACAGCGTCCCTCTCATCAGGTGACCCTCTCCACTCTCCCCGGGCCTGGGAGCCACTGTGTCCCCTGCCTGGGGCCACCTTGCTGGTTTTCCTGACCCTGTCCTGACTCAGTCCCTCCAACACACGTTGGCTGCACTCACCATCTTGCCTGGTGTCCCTGCCAAGTGACCGTGGAATGGGGGCTCCCGGCGCTGAGCACCCACCGTGCACCAGCTCTGCTTTGGACATTTCACCATCTGCATCAGCTCCTTTCATGTCTTAGCGACCTGAAGAAGATGCACTGGGGTCCTCATTTCACAGACAAGGCCACAGAGAGCCAGAGAGATTAAGTGACTTTCCCTGGGTCACACAGCTGAGAAGGGCCTCTTGGTTTTGAGTCTGTGTTGTTAGACAAAACAAAACCCAGGAGGGTTTTGGAGGGTTCTGCTCAAGGCCATTAAGACGGACTGTAAGGGGCTGTGCACCCCTGGAGGGACCCTGAGAGGTGGGCAGGGCAAGGCGGCCAGACTACAGCAGTCCCACATCGAGATGGACCTGCCTCCCTTTCACAGGTGAGGAGGCCCAGGCTCCCAGGAGGGTCAGGCCCAAGGTCCCTCTGTCCTAAAGCCTCTCCCCTGCCTGGCAGCTGAGCCTCTGACAGGGTGTGGTTCCAGCTCCTGGCGACAGCTCCCCAGGTGGCCACCTGGCCCTCCCCTGGGCAGGCAGCCGTTTCACTGGGAGAGTGAAGCTGCTGAGTCCCCAGGTGGCTCAACTTGACTTCTGCTGAGCACTTTAGGAAGAGTCCCTGTGCCCTCAGTGGGGGCAGGAGGAAGGTCAAGTGCCTATGAGGAGTGAGAGGAGGTGGCAGGAGAGCAGGCAGCCAGGGGGACAGCACCCCGGGCCTCTCGACTGGCCTCCCCTGCCCTGGCCCACGCAGGGCCTCTGCCCCCTCGGGAATTTCTACACTGTGGGTGACCTGGGCTGGGCCCTGGGCTCTGGCCTCGCCCTTCCCAAGGCCAGCCTCACAGGCTCCCCTCAGCTTGAGGCCTGGTCCCCCTCCCCCACGATCCAGGCTTCATGCCTTGCCCCCGCCCAGAAAGGGGCTTCTGGGCCTTTGCCCATCTCTCTCCTGCTAGTGGTCCAAGGACCATGGCACTGCAGAGACAGTGGCCTGAGCCAAGTGTCCAGCGCCAACCTCCAGCCCCAGCTGCGTCCACTCGGAGCCTGGAAGGCGCTGCTGACCTTGCACCCTGGGACCTGGGTCCCTGCCTGGAGCTGCAGCTGGGGCCATGGTGTTGGGAGCCAGCGCCACGCAGGGAGCTCGCTGGCCCTGCTGCCCTCCGCCTTCCTCCCTCTTCCCTCCCTCCCTTTTTATTTTGGCAGGACAGGGATGCTCTGCCACAGAGTCAATCCTCTGCCCTTTTTAAATTTTGAGACAAGTCTCGTCAAGTTGCCTAGGCTGGCCTTGAACTTGGGATCCTCCTGCCTCAGCCTCCTGAGTCTCTGAGTAACTGGGATTACAGGCGTACGCCACTGTGCCCAACTGGAACGTGGCTTCTTGGTGGGAGGGAGATGCCAGCAGAGGCCCCCTCCGTCAGCTGTTGGCCTACCAGGAGCCCTGGGGAGAGCAGGAGTTCAGGGCTGTTTGATGGGGCTGGGGGTGGCGGGCGGAAGGGAAGCCCATCCCCAGGAGCAGGCAGGGGCGTCCCCAGGCAGGTGCTGCCCTGGGTGTGCAGATGCACCTCCGCCAGACCTACAGACTTGGGGCCACCCTTAACCACGCCACCATTCACCGTGATGTCTGCGGCCCACGTGTGGGTGCGGGTGACCTGCAACCGCGCTTACTGGTGGGTGTTAATGGTGCGTGGCTGGTGGAGGAGGCGTGCCTGTGGGGAGTAATCGCTGTGGCAGCCCCGGAGCCACACATGGCATGGCTGCTGTGTGAGGACAGCCAGCAGCAGGGACCTACAGGCAGAGCCGGGTGGAGGGGCGGGGAGTGGGTCTGGGGCAGCCGGACACCCCGAGTTAGGAGCTGCGGGCCAGGGAAGGGGTCATCTCCCTCATGGAAAAGGCCTCTCTAGTGGCCCTCTACGCATCCTTGAGGAGAGAAGACCGAGTTTGCTCCTACGGTAGGGCCCAGGCTCCATTTACCGCCACCCCAGGCGCAGCTGCAGGAGTCACAGGGTGGGTGGAAGACTGAGGGTTTGCTCCCGCTCACCCCCGCGTCTGCCCTGTTAACCCAGCGTGTTAAGAACCCCCGTGTGCCGCCACTCTGTGATCTTTCTCCTTCCCTCCTCCCTCCCTGCCTTCCGTCTCTCTTCCCTAAACACGGTTGAACACGAACAGCATGATCTTTGGCAGGAAGAGGAGTCAGCAGGGAAGCCAGGCTGCTGGGAGAGGAAAAGCAGCATCAGCGGCACATGCAAAGGCCCAGGGGCAGGAGGAAGGCTGCCCTTGGGGCATGTGGCAGGAAGCCCAGCGTAGGGCAGGTCAGTGGGGAAGGGGTCCTGACTTTGTCCATCCTGAGAACATGGGGTGCCATGGGAGAGGGGAAAACGGCTCCGACTCATGGAGGTGGGGAGGGAGGTCGGCCGTGGCAGGGCCACGGGGAACGGCTCATCCTGTGAGCTGGGGGTGTAGGTCTCGGGACTGTGTGTGGGCACCTTACACCCCACAAAACAGCGAATAAACAAAGGAAGCCCTCTGGCCCCGCCTGAAGGACCTGGGTGCTCACCCACTGAGTCCTGGCCCCCTCAGCATGGCCGTGCCCAGCCTGCCCAGTCCAGCCTCCCAGCAGACAGCTCACACTCCCAGCCCCAGAGCTCCAGGGAGGGAGGAAGGCAGAGCAGCCCCCCACGCCCAACACCCTGGGGCGCCTGCTACTCACTCTCTGTAGGGCAGGAAGGGACACCTGGCCTCCTCCTCCATGAGGGTGGGGTGGCCCCCGAGAAGCACCTCCTTCGCTGCCCTGGACTTATCTGCACCCTCTCTCCTTCCTCCCTGGCTCCCGACTGGAATGCTCTTGCTCCCCCATTGCACAGCTGGGGAAACTGAGGCCAGAGACGTTAGGATGTGGGCCTCAGGAGCGTTGCTGGGGGAGGCGGAGGAAGCAGGGCTGAGTACCGCCGTGCGCCATGGGCGCCGTGACCTCAGGCAGCAGAGCTCAACCAAAGCCCCTGGGGACTCAGACCCCGCTGGCCACAGAGCCTCCACCCGGGACCACCAGCCTGGGCCCTTTGCCAGTCCTGGTGGTCAGTGGCCTGTGGGCCTCACTGTCCAACAGGGAGGCCAGGCTGCCCAGCCACTACATGGGGGCACCAACCGTACCATGCCAGGCCACAGTGTAGCTAGTGGTGGGCCCGGCAGGGGACAGACTTGGAGGAAGATTTATGAGCTGGGTTAAAATTTAATTTGGGTGGAAGATCCCGGCCAGCCAAGCTGGCTGCCCCAGACAAATGGCCTCATCCCTCCTGGCTCTCGTGCCCCATGCCAGCCTCCCCCTTCCTCCCCGGAAGGCCGTCCGCCACCCGCTGTCCGCAGAGAAATCACAGCACCAATTTGATTTGGGGCAGCGGCGGCGGCTGTGGCTTGTTTGCACTTCGGTCTGAAATTGAACAGGACAGAATCGGCTTTGGGCGGGAACCACCTCTGCGGTGGCCTCCCGTGGTGCCCAGGAGGCCACTGCGCTCTCCAGGAGCCACGCTAAGCCCACCAGCCCCCCTCAGCGTGGAGGGACGCCCCACCCATCCACCCCACCGTGCCGGGACCCCGCCTTCTGCCCAGCACCCCCAGTTCCTCCCAGGGCCTGACCGGTGGGGATCTCAGACAAGTGACCAAACCTGTCATAGACGCTGTGACAACCTAGAGAACTGTGCCTGCACGTGGCGCCCTGGGTGGGCCACAGCCCTGGCTGTCGGGGTGCAGCACTGGGGCTGGGTAGCGCGGCGGGGGCTCTTGGATCCACACATTCCCTGACCCCCGTAAACCTGTGTCTTGCTCCCACCTAGCCAGGCCACCCTGCCTTTGGTCCTGGACGTGTAGCTCTTGACCCGACTGGTCTGGGGCAGGTGGGGTGAGACGTGCAGCACCCTGAGGCACAGGGCGGGGCCGGGGCAGAACTAAGAGCACAGGCTGGGGGACAGGGTGGCCCCCTGCGCCTGACCCTCCTGGCTGAGCCCTACCTGAGCGCACTGTTGGCTGGGTCCTTCTGGATGGTTCCCCAAGTGAGCACTTCTCACCCATTGTACAGATACCGGAAAATGAGGCTCAGCTGCCCCAGGCCTCAAGCAAGGATGGCGCAAGTCTAAGCCCTGGACCCAAAGCCCACACTTCTCCCATCACCCTTGAGGCTTCCATGCTGTCTCCAGCTCCTGCCCGCAGGGAGGGTCTGGGGCGGGCCAGCAGGTGCATGTGGTTTGGTTCTTTTGTTTTTGTGGTGATGGGGATTGAACCCAGGGCCTTGTGCATGCAAGGCAAGCACTCTGCCAACTGAGCTGTAGCCCCAGCCCCAGCAGGTGCATGTGGGCAGAGCAGTGCCAAGGGGCCCCTGGCTGGAGACAGGAGCACCCACCCCAGCCCACGCACACGCGCTCCTGCTGAGCTGGCAGGGATCCAGGCCCAGAAACAGCTGTGTCACCTCAAGGCTAAGTCTCAGTGGCTCCTCTGCCCAGGCCTGGGGAGGAGGAGGGCAGGCACATCTCTCGGGACTGTATAAGGTGCTGGCGCACGTGCCACACACACACGGACTCATGACCTGCCTGTAGGAGGGGACGGGCCAGGCCTCGCTCCTGGCCTCACCTCTGGCCTGGCTTCCGGAGGAGCCAGTAGAAGTTGGCCCTGAACCCGGCTCCTTCTAGCCGTGGGAAGGCAGGGCCTGGGGGCGCCCTGCAGCTCTGCCCCGAGCTGGCCTCAGCCCCGGCTGCACCTCCTTCATACATGGGCGGGGCAGAAGTGTCCAGGGGGGACAGGGCATCCTCAGAGCCCTTCAGTGCCCTCTTGGGGGTCTCTTTTACCTTTTAGTCACCTCCAAAGAGTTCGAGGTTCCCCTTTGGGAACCCTTGTCTGGGAGCCTGGACTCAGTGCCTCCCAAACTGCACCTCAGGCTGTCCCCAGCTCTGCACCATCCAGGTGAGCATCTTGGGGACTCAGCTCTGGTCCTTATCCTCTCTGTGTGCTCCAGGGTGGAGAGATTAATGTGTCCACATATTTGCATCGTTAACAACAGGATCAGGGCCTCAGCTCCAAGGAACTAAATATGGTTGGGAGCAGGCTCATGGTCCCCTCAGCACCCTGCCAGCAGAGCTGGCCACACTCCTGCCCCTGCGCTCGCCCAGCGCCCTCCCTGCCCGCCCAGCCCCAGCTGGTGCAAGGTCCACCCCCACCCCAGCCTCTTCCAACACACTCATGGCCTTGGGTGCTGGCACTGGGGTACCAAGCCCTGTCCCGCCACCAGCAGAAGGCCAGGCACCAGTCCCCGCTGGTCTGCCCCCCATTCCTGCCACCATCAGGTCCCAGCTCGGACCATGTCACAAGCTCACGGCAGCCCCTCGTTATTTACTTACGAACTTATTTATTTATTCCCAGCTCGTGGGCTGAGGATTTGCGGCAGCTTACAGAAATGCCACATAATACAAGCAGATCAAGGGGAGGGAGGCGGGGCGGAACACAGGCCCCGAAGCTCCTGGGCTGGGTTCAGATCCGGCTGTTGGAGTCACCTTTGCCCTACAGAGTCACTGCCCACCTACAGAGTGATACTGCCCACCGCCGGGGCATTCAGTGCGACTGGGAAGGGCTGGGGCATGGCTCAGCGATGGAGCGTTTGCCGAGCATGCCCAAGGCCATAGGTTCGATCCTCAGCACCGCAAATAGAATGAACATGCTGGGAAAGCAGTTAATGTGACCAGGAGAGAAGCTGCGGAGGGACGGGTCAGGCCAGGCTGCAGGCAGCAGGCACAGCCCTGCTTGACTCTGCATCTGGTATGTTCCAGGTCGTGGCAAAGCCAGAGCCAAGGGCATGTCTGGGGACAGGCAGCTCATGACTTCCAGGGGTCCCATTTATCTCAAATGCCAAGGTCCAGAGTGTCCCCACAGATGCCTCTCAGTGGAAAACGGTGGGCGACCCCAAACCCCAGCTTCCCCATGCAGGATGCAAGAACCTGCAGCGGGGAAAGGGCAGGGGTCTGGAGATCCGGGCTGGCGAGTGCCACCCTCCCCCCTGGTGCCGGCACCCTGGCTCACCCAGCCCCTGGCTCCTCAGTCCCTGGCTCCCTGAGCCTCACCCAGATCTGAACCCACGTCAGCATTGAGCTCTGACTTTCATAGCACCAGGCTACCCCCAAGGACGGTGACCCAGTCCCCAGCGCCCCCAAGTCCCTCACTGTCCCCACCCAGGAGTGGCCAGCCATGCAGGGATCCCCGCCTCTGGTTCTCTCCCCACCAGGCTCCAGGTCCCATCCTGCCTCCCACGGCCTCCCCACGCCAGCCTCCACCATGTCTCCTGACTGAACAGGGCAGGGGGCATGACCCGGGGCTCAGCCACCCTCTGCCGAGCAAGTGCCCCAGTGCCAGCTACCAGGACTGTGGATGTCTGACAGTGTGTGGCCTGCTGCTGGTCCTGCCTCCGTGCTGGGGCTCCAGGCCTGGCAGCCAGAAAGGACCTGGGGAGACAAACACAGGCCCTCCAGCCCCGTCCTTGCCCGCGGTCCCCTGCCCCAGCCCAGCACCGGGCAGTTCACACACTGTTTAAATGGCTGATTAACTGATACGGCCTGGGGACGGCATGGCCATTTAGAACGCCGCAGGTAGAAGCGAGCTTCAAGCCCCAGGAGTCCAGGGCCTGGCATGCCCCCAAGCCCTGGCTCCTGCACCAAGCACCCAGCCCTGCGGCCTCAGTCTTTGTGTCTGTGAATTGGGGAGAATGGACCCCCATACTTCTCCCTGACTGCACAGCAGCTCACGGGGCACAGCTCCGTCCCCCACGGCTCTGGACCTTGAGGTTGGGGTGTTCCTAGGAGGAACAGGCATCCAACCCACTCTTGCCTGCTGGGTTCAAGTGGCGAGGCATTTGTGGGGTACCAGCTGAACACTAAACCGTCTACACCCAGATGGCCTCCTCTGCTGCTCCTCGCCTCTTTGGCCCTCAGCCAGCAGCTGCGAGGACACCCAGGGTCATGAGATTGGGACGGTTATGTCGACACGGGCAGAACCCCAGTGCCAGGCAGACCCCCGGGGAGGCCAGGGCCTGTCCTGGGCCATTGTTGGCACTCTGCCAGCCTCTGCCAGCGAGTGCTGGCAGGGCAGGCCCCAGGACCACAGTGTGATGTCCCTGACTGTGCCCAACAGGCTGACAACTCAGACAACCCAGCTGGTAGTAATAGTTCTCAGTAATTCAGCAGGGCAGCCCTTTGTGGGGGAAGGTGGCGGGAACTTTGTGATGTCACTTTATTATTCCCACTTTATTATTATTATTGGAGGTTCAGGAGACTTGAGGGGCCCCTTGGAGTCTCCCCGTCGCCGAAGTCCTCAGGCACCAGTGACCCACTGCTGAGGCCCGCTCTTGACAACTTCGACCCCTGCCCTGAGTCCTGTCCTCACCCGGGTCCACTCAGTCCCGTGAGCAGCAGCAAGCTCTGACGGCCACTGGGAGGCCCCCGAGGGCCTCCTGCCTCCCCACCTTCTCTCCTGCTCCCCGTGTCCCACGCTGGTTGAGTGTGTCCTTAGTAGTGTGGGGCTGTGCCGTGGGCGTGTGGGGAAGGGAAGTTCTCCGGAAGGCCGCAAGGGAAAGGGCCACGTTTCTGCACCATGAACAAACCTGCCCCTCATGAGGTGCCTGCTGCGTGTCCAGGCTACACCGCCAGCCTCGGGCTGCTTTTTAATCCCCATTTTACAGATGATAAAGCTGAGACTTCTTGGGGTGGTGGGAATGTTCTAGAATTAGAACATTCTAGATGTTGGCGCGACCTGATGAATACACGGGAAACCACTCAGTCCTGCACTTCTAAGGGGCGAATCGCATGGTGTGTGAGCAGTTGACCCTCCACATCCGCAGCCGTATCCAAGGATCCGACCAACCCCGGAGAGAAAACATTCAAGGAAAAAATATTGCGCCTGTACCAAACACCTACGGATCTTTTTTCTTGTCCTTATTCCCTAAACAATACAGTGTAACAACTATTTACATAGCATTTACATTGTATTAGGAATTATAAGTAATCTAGGGATGATTTAAAGCATACTAGAGGATGCTCCTAGGTTATATGCAAATATTATGCCATTTTATACAAAGGACTTGAGCAGCTGCAGATTTTGGTGTCCTGTGGGTGTACGGGGGGGACCCTGGAACCAATTCCCTGTGGATAATGAGGGCTGAATATATCTCAAGTTTTAAAAGTAAATTTGAACCAGACTTGATCGTTTTGTAAAGAAAAACGATCCCTTAGGCTGGGAGTGTAGCTCAGTGGTAGAGTGCAAGGGCCTGGCTCTACCCCCAGCACCAGGGGTAATCGAAGAAAAAGAGAAGACTAGAAAGCCAATCCCAGGCTCAGAGACAGAAAGGAAGCTGGTTAGGGTTTCTTATTGTCTGTGAACAGACAATACAGCTGAATTTGAACTCAGGTCAGTTCAGGGCTTCCCAGGAAATAAACTGCTTCCCTCCTTGATTGAAGACAGCTTTCATCTTGTTGCTCCCTCATTCAAGAACTTTCACTGGCTCCCACTTGCTCTTTCCCAGGGCCCCAGTGGTTCTCAGACCTGGATGTACCTCCCAACAGAAGACCCCAGGTTCTTTGCCAGGGTCCCCAGGCCTCCAGCCCCTCCCCACACACTGGCTTGCCTTTGCATTCTGGAATCTGCCACACGCTCTCCAGTCTCCCCAGCCAGCTCTTTGTCCTGTGCTGGCCTCTGCCCCAATGTCACCTCAGATGGGCCCCTCTCCCCTGTAGCCATCCATCTGAAATGGTCTTTGTGATATCCTGAGGCCTGTCTCCCCAGCCCAGCCACCTCGATGCTGGGTCCCTGCCCACAGCAGGCTGGGTGACTTCAAGCTGAGGCTGGGGTGGGTAAATATCTGTCAGATGGATCATGAAGGACGGTCGCCCTGCCCACAGGAGCGTGACCACTTTGGGATAGAGGTGGTCAGTCCTGTGGCCACCCATGGGGCCCCCCTAGGGGACACAAGCTGCGTGCTCCGGCGGCTACCCATCCAGACAGCTCCCCTCCTGGGCATCCCTCTCAGGCTTCGAGGGGAGGCCGGGGCAGAATAACCAGATTAGCCTAAGCGGCTCCTCTTGTTTCCTGGCATAATTGGATTGAGGCCATGTTTCGGTGCAGCTGCATTTAATATTGTAATTCCGCAGCCGTCTCGCCCCCGAGAGCCCCGCGGTTGCAGACGCCTGGGCTGGAGTGAGGCCTACAGGCGGGTGGGGGCTCTGCACGGAGAAGAGGCCGGGCACAAGGGCCACAGGGTGGGAAGGAGGAAGGGGAGCCTCGCAGAACTGCCCCAGCACCCTGACACGGAGGCCTGGGACGTGGGAGAGACCCTGGGCCCCAAGCTGAGGACAGGCTGGGAATCCAGGCTGGGCCCAGGCCCTGAATCCCTGTGGATTCAGATCATAGTCCCCAGAGGGGCTGAACCTACAGGCTGTTGCTGCCATTCTGAGGGCCTCAGGCTCCAGAAGCTTCCCCAAGGCCACAGGGAGACCCCCGGCCCAAGAGGCCAGCCAGTAGCCTCCTTGCCCTGGGTAGCCAGAGTTCAGCCAGGAGCCCAGTCCAGCTGTGGCTTGGGAGTTCCTTCCTCCACAGTGCTGACCCAATCCCAGGTGACCATGCGCAGGGACAGTGACCCTTCCTCCAGCCCATGCTCAGGTGGGGGGTGTGCGTGTCCATCTGAGCACAGCTATGGGTGTGTATGTGTCTGTTGGTGTGCACCCGTCACTGGGGGCGTCCGTCCGTCTGTGTGTGTCAGTTGGTCCAGGCTGACCGCATCTGCATCTGCCTCTGGATTAGAGTGGGGGAGCTGCACCCCACCCTTGGCCTGAAGCCCAGCCGGGCCTCCACAGACACCTGAGTCCTGAGGCTCGGCTGATGCATCTTGAACAACAAACTGAGAAAATAAAGATCTGGGAATGGGGCCAGCGGGGCAGCACGGGGGCAGGGCAGTGCGGCGCTGGGTCTTCCTGTTCTCAGGCATTCCTCCCGAGGCACAGCCCCTGAGAGGTGGCGCTGCCCTCCCGACCTGCCCGGCTGCAGAGTTCCCAGCTGCCCAGCAGGGGCCCCTAGCAGGAGGATGAATCACGGGTCCAGCAGATCCTGTAGCCAGTGTCTGCCCAGGCGGCTCCTCCAGAAGCTCAGCCCCAGCTGTGAAGACCATGGGCACAGAGCAGTTGCTTGCCCTCTGGGGAGAGGGTCACCCCAAGGTTGAGGGCACTGGGCTGGGGTCGTTGAACGCCCGCTCTGCCATTCTCACGCACTCCGCCTGGCTGGAGGGCCTGGGGACAGCTCCCATCCGTCACTAGGCCCTATTTTTAGGAGGTGATAACCCAGCTGTGAAGATTCACTCCATGCTGATCACTTCCACGTGAAGAAGTCTTAGCCCCAAGCGACCAGCCAGTGGGGGAGCGTGGGAAGGGGGAGGGCCGGGGGGGACACGGATGCCTGGGCAGAGGCTGGGCGGGCCGCTCTGCTGAGTGACAGGGCAGGGGCGTCACCAGGTCTAGTCCTGGGCCAGCTCGCCAAGAGAAAGGATGGTGTCCTGACCTAGATTCCACCTAACCTCTGCCAATAGCGAGCCCCGCCTGCTCTGGCCTCAGCACAGCCTGGCTCCCACCTCCTGGGCCCTTTCCACCTCCTCCCTGGAGGGCTGCTGGGTACGATGCCAGAGTCCACTTCATTGTGTATTTCAGACAAACAACAAATACTTTTTTAGTATATGTCCCAAATACTGCATGAGGTGTACTTCTGTCTGCTGCAAGAATGACGGGTTAATTATCTGAAATTCAGATTTAATTGGGCATCTGGTATTTTTATTTGCTGAATCTGGCAAGCCTGCTTCCGTGGGGCAAGGCTGCCCGCTTCCCTGCCTCGATCTGTCCAGCTGCCAGAGCGGGAGTGGTCGCCAGGTGTTTGCCGCATTTGGCTGCCCCACCCATCCCCACCCCTGGGCAGCCGCACACCCTCTGCTTTGATGCCCTGAACTTGTAAGGTCACCCCAGTGCTCACCTGGATCACACCTCCAGCTCCCGAGAGAGGGCAGCCTCTTCTTGCGCTGTGTGACCTTGGGTTACATCACCTCCCTCTCTGTACCTCTGCTTCCTCCTCTGGAAAACGGGGATACTAATACTGTCCACCAAATGAGGCTGTTGTGAGGATTACAAGAGCCAATACTGGCTGGGGGCTTACAGCAGCGAATAAAAACCAGTCTCCAGATCACCCGAACCAGCACAGGACCCGGCACATTTGAGACCATCCATTCATTCATTCAGCCAGTACAAATGGCCGCCCCGGCTATGCCAAGCACTGCTCTGGGCCCTGGAAATAATGAGGGAGTGACGGGCTGCTATGGTGGCCCAGGCACCTCCAGACCTGTCCCAAGTCAGAGGAGCAAGTGTGGTCTTGACCCTGGAGATGGAAGCTCATGGGGACACCTGGTGGTGTCAGAGGGTCTTGCTGAGGAAGTGGAAGGCTGGGGGGAAGGGCCGGGGGTTTAGGGTGCCATGGGGACGGGCGGGAGGGGGGGTCCCTTCCTTATTCATTGTGTGGCCTTGAGCTGGGAGAGGATCTCAGGGGTCAGGACAAGGGCAAGGTCAGCCTGCATTTTCGGGGGCGCCTCTGGCTGCAGGATGGGTAGCTGGGAGCTAGAGGAAGGGGTGGGGAGAGAGGTGTGCAGTGGGCCCCTGGGCTGCTCCTGCCCAGCTCCCCTACACCAGAACTAGGGTCTCCCCCGTCCATCCTCAGAGCCATGGAAGTGGACGCTGGGTCACATTGGAATGGGACGAGATCCAGCCTCCCAGGAGAGGATGGCGGGCCAGATAACCCACCTGCTTTGTCCATGCAGAGTAGGTGAAGGATCAAGCCCAGGCCCCTGGGGCAGCGGTTCAGGGACCCACGGGGCAACTTGATAGGTTGCGGGGGCTGAGGGCTGTGACGACCAGGACGTGTTGGGAGGGCAAAGACCCTCTGGAGGAAAGCCAGGCTCGGCAGCGAAGAGGGGCTACGGCAGAGGGGACCTGCAGAAAAGGCGGCCAGGGCGTAGGAACCATGGCAGAATGGCTTCCCCGGCCCTTACTTGCTCGTGATCTTGGGCTAGAAACTCAACCTGGGTCCTTTCCTCGCCCATAACAGGACTGGTCCTCCCTCCCAGGACTGTTCGGAAGGTCATGTGGGATCCTGTGGGTGGGGCACCCCACTGAGGCTTAGCACAGGACGCTCCTGTCCTGACCCTCAGAGGTTTAAGGCAGGATCCAGGAAAACCTTCCCAGAGCGGGGACCGCGAAGGAGCGGGTGGGACGGTAGAGGAGCCCCTCCTAAGCCTCATTCCTGGTAGAGTGGCTGGAAGCCCACGAACTGGCCTCGGGGGCTTCCGGGAGGCCCTCCCTGTCTGTGCCTCAGTTTCCCCACCATAAAAGGAGACCATTGTCTGAGCCACGTCCTGAGTGCTCGTTATATTCCAGGCAACTCTTCTTTGGAGGAAGGTGGGGCCAGAGAGGGGAGGGGATGTGCTGCCACCACATCCCCATGGCAGGGCCTCCAGGCTACCCTAGGGTGGGTGTGCAGGGGGGCTAGCCAGACCCCTGTCCCTTGCACCTGAGCTTCCCGGGCACACCAGGGGACCGGGGCCTCACCGCCACCTGTCCTCCAGAGCCCAGCATGGCTGGGCAGACCCAGGTCCAGGCTGCAACTCGGGTCCGGCAAGGGCCTGGGCCTCCCTCCCAAGATGGCTGGAGGTGGCTGCCGGGCTCCTGTGTAGGAAGCTGCGGTGTTTACCCTGCCAAGGCCTGGCTTCCACTCGTCGAGGAGTCTGTTTGGGAGGCGAGAACCCACGCACACACTCACACACCATCTGACGCGCCAGACCGACAGGCTCGCGGCCCAGCGCAGATGTGCTCTCCCCGGGCCAGGGCGCGCAGCCTCGGCACGGCAGGAGACTGGCACTAATTCTGAATTAATAAGTTAATTAATAAGTGCCACATATGACCTCAGTTAATCCTTCCAAAATCCTCGTTACATTCTGTCCACCTCGGGGGTGCTCGAGGAAGACTCTGGGCAGGCTCGTGGTTCACCCAGAGGGGACATCAGAAGGGGGCAAGTAGGGCTCAAAGACAGGTCTCAAGGACCCCAAGTCTGGCCTAGGTTGCCTGGGAGAGGAGGAAGGGTGAGCGTGGGGGTCTGCAGAGGCCCCAGGACAGGGCTGGGTGACAACTCGTGGATCACAGCTGGTTCCCTGTTTGCGGCTAGGTGAGGGGTAAACTGAGGCAGGAGGTCTGTGTCTCAGAAACCTGTAGTGGAGTCCCTGGCTCTCTCCAGCTCCCTGGACAGAGCTGGGTGTCCTGGAGCAGGGACGAGAGGCTCTGAGCCCAGCAAGCCTGGCCTGTGGCTCTGCCTCAGGCTGGCTATGGGTAAGTCCTGACGCCTCTCTAGGTTGCACAACCCTCCTAAAACGGGTGGCCGGAGCAGATCTGCTTTGGGGAGGGTCACTTTGAGAATCTGACCCGTTTTCCGGAAAATAACGCCCTCACCCTAATGCTTAGTTTGGAGGGGGGTGTTTGGGGGACCAGCTCAGGACCGTGGAACCACAGATGGGGTCAAGCTGCAGCGTGGCCAAAGAGGCCATGAACCCCAGATGCTGAGAGCCGTTCCTCTCAATGCATCCCTTGGCACACAGATCTTAGGTCATTTTGTCCTCAGCACAGTTGTCACCAAGACACGGGCACTTTGTGCCCCCATCTCATGGCTATAGAGACCCAGGCGCTGCTAGTGAAGGAGCCCAGAGCCACTCGGCAGGGAGGGGTGTCCTCCCAATGAGTCTCTGGGCTGCGCGCCTGCCAGGTTCACCGGTGTTTGGTTGGTCATCATGCTTCGTAACTTAGAGATGCCACCTGTATTTTTTTGATATTTATCTGTTATGTAATTATTTTCATTTTTTAAAAAAGTCTGGATCTGGCTGGACCTAATTTTAGCTCCTGGGATTCCTGCCTCAGCCTCAGCAGAGGCGGCCCCCAAAGGGCTGGCCTGACACGCCCACAGGCTGCCTGCTGTTCCCTGGCCTGACTGCCAGGGCTGGCACCCCCATGCCAGGCCTATGAGATGGTGCAGGGCACCCCTGCACCCCAGGGCCGCTCGCGACCCCCGGCCCCCACTGCCCGAGGTCCAGTGGCCGCTCCCAGTCACTCCCTGCCCGGCTGCCCGGGGAGAGAGTTCAGCAGCCAATGGATCCGGGCTCACATCATTGCGTCTGCAGGGAGGATTTAGTGCGAGGCCACGGTCAATAGTGCGTTTGTTTTGCTATCGACCCGCCAAGCAGCTCCGGAGCAGGCTGTGTCCCCTCGCAGGCAGCTTGGGTCTCGCGGGCTGCAGAGCTGGGGCCTGGAATCGCCTCTGTGCAGATTTTGGTGGGGTGGGCTCCTTCAGGGCCCCTCCAAGGCCTCGTCACGACCAGCTCCTGTCCACAGCCTGGCCTGGGTGGTTAACTCACAGACCCTCAGAGACACATCCCGACCCACTCGTGGTCTTCAGGTCCCACAGCCCTGGGAAGGATGGAGTGGGCCAGTCCCAGCCTCACCTGGCCCCAGGGCCTCCTACTGGACAGAGGGCCCAGTAACCACCAGACTGGGGAGCTCGGTGGTGGGGACACCGAGGCCCAGAGAGGCAAGGAGACGCTACCTGTACTGGAGGAGCAGTGGTTTCTTGGGGTGGAGTGCTAAGACTTCTCACCCTGCCTAGAGCAGCACCCAGTCTAAGAGGGGCTCCAAGTTAGCCCCAGTCCAGTTCAGGAGCAATGGCCACCTAGGGAACCAATCAAAGGGGCACTCTCCTTGGCCTCAGTCCAGCCCTAGCCCTGGTCATACCTGGTTAGGGGGAAAATAGACCCTGGGTCTACGACTTTCACTCATTCATTCAACAAACATGGCCTGAGAACTGCGCTGGGCTGGGCCCCACAGACAGAGACAGCAGGACCAGGATCCCAGCCGGAATCTGGGAGCACCCCAGCCCCGACACAGCCCTGCACTGGGTGCAAAATGATGTGGCTTCCCTGAGAGAGGGACAGATGGAAGGGGGGTGCTCCGAGGAGGCTGGGAAAGCTGCTTCCAACAGGGTGCTGGGGGAGCCTTGGAGGAGGTCTTTTGGGGTCATCCCTCTGAGGAATGAAGAGAATTTTGAGGAGGGTAGAAAGTCGCCCCCCAGGGAGAGCCCAGCAGGTGCAAAGGCCCTGAGAGGTCTGGCCCAGCCAGGAGGAATACAGAGCTGAGCACAGGCCTGACTCCTGTTGGTCCCGATTGTTCCTCTGGAGTGTGGAGCACAGACAGCCCCTCCTTTCTGCGTACCAACCCCTGGAGGACTTGGTCCCCAAGAACATCCTCTTCTCCGGTGTCCCAGAGGGGCCTCAGCTGCCTCCTCCTTTTCCTCTCCCCCCTTCCAAAACGAGAAAGAGCAAAAAAACTATTATTGTTCACGCCTCATCTCCCTCCAAAGTTATTAAATTTCATTCCACGAACAAATAAATCCATTTTTATTGCAGCAGGAGGAGCGGGCAGTGGTTTTGCTGTTTTACCTTTTTTATTTTTCAAAGTCCTGTTAAATCTGCCCCGATCAGCTGGGAGGTCCCAGCGGCCCAGCACACTCGAGTTAGCTCTGGCTGTGGTGGCGATAGCGGGCGGGGCTGGATCCCACCTGACCTGCTCCCCGCCTCTCAGGAGGCCTTCCCAGCGCCAGCCTGCCTACTGGGAGGGTCGGGAAAGCTCCCCGCCAGCCTCCTGTTTGTTTGGCATTTTATAGTTTTCCAAACACTTTCCTCCGCTCCCGTCTCCCTCCCGGGGAGGTGTTGCCGGCTCCATTTTATAGAAGAAACAAGCCCGAAACGCCCGGAGGCTGAGTCCTCCCTGCAGCTCTGAGGGGCCCAGGGGACTCCAGGAGGCTCCCGTTCCTTCCCCAGGGTCAGCCCGGCCTCCTGGGGGACTGCGGGGCTCTAATCAGCCCTTTCAGATGCCCTGCTTGGTGCCTCAGGGATTCCCATCTCTGTCACCCACCAGCTGTGTGACCCTAACTAGGCGGGAGGAGACCTGGTCCCAAGGCCTCAGTCTGCGCCTCTGCGCAAGGGGCGTAAGAGCGCCCTCCGCCGGGGGAGGGAGGAGGTGCGGGAGCACGCTCCGGGGAGGGTCTCCGCCGCCGCCGCTCACCCACCCCGCGGGTCCCCCAGCTCCCGCCCCCTGCTCTGCTCCCCTGCGGAGGGACGTTGATCCGGCTGGGAGGGGGCCGGTAGCTCGCGCCTTTGCAGCTGAGGTCCGGGATGGGCTCCCAAGATAAATCCTCATCACGGTTATTTTTTCTCCCTCGACCGTTTGCTAAGGACTTAATGACTGTCAATAAGAAGCCTGTTGCGTCGGCAGCCGCCGCCGGCTCGCGGAGGTTTCCCGGTGAAATGTTAAGTGACGCAGCTGCCCAAGCCAGGCCGGGGGGCGTCACCGTGCGGCCTACCGCCGTGCGGCCCGCTGCGTTCTGCTGGGGGCCCAACGGGGAGGCCGGGAGGGGCCGGCCAGCCTCCCCTGCCTGGGACGGGCCCCGGCTGTGTAGGGCGGAGCCCGCAGCCGCGACCCCACCACTGGCCCAGCTCCGAGGTACTGGCGGGGTGGGAAAGGCCTTCAGCTCCCCGCTCAGCCTTCCTGTGGCTGGGCTCACTCTGCGCCTGCCCAGGCCCGGCAACTGTCTATCAGGGGTGGGTGTGGAGGCCCCCACGTTGGAGGTCTCTGAGGCCAGATTGGGGGAGGGACCTGGCTCCAATTCCCCGCTGGGTTCCCTGAGACACCTCGGTGTAGGGCAGACGGAGAAGCCCCGGAGCCCACCTCCTCCAGCCAGCCCAGCCTCGCCCCGGGGCCTCCAGTCCCCCACCCCCAGGCACCGACAGCTGACAGCTCGCACTTCAGCCAAGCCCGGCAGCACCTTCCCCGCCAGGTTTCGAGCTGTCTAGGGTGTCAGATGGGATTGTGTTTCCAGGGAAAGAGCCCACCGCAGCCTCCCCTCGCGCAGCCGCTGTCGGGCTGTGCCCCCTGAGACCCATCCATCCAAGGCTGGGGGAGGGGTGGTCCCAATGCCCTCACCCCAGTCTCCAGGGTTTGTCTCCTGGCCCTGGCCCAACCCCACCCTGTGCTGGTCCCTGGGGGTTCCCTCTTTCCTGTCCTAGGCTGACTAGCACAGGGCATCACCCAGCAAGGCAGCTCCAGATATCCAGCCCAGGTCTGTCAGCACCCTGGGCGACGCCAGCCTGGGGGAAGGGGACATGGGCACCCATCACTTCTAAAATCCTCCAAGGAAGCCCCAAGGCTGACCTTGGCCAGGTGAGAGCGCTGCTGGGGTCGCAAGCCCACAAAGGGCGGGAGGGGACATGCCCTTAGGTGTCCCGTGTGTTCTGAGCCCATTACCTGGGCATGCAGGCTGGCAGCCAGCCCACCCGCAGCTTCTCTGCCCTCAGCTAGGAGAGACAGACACTGAGAACCGAGGTCAGGGCTGTGGTGCAGGATAGAGCAGGAGGAAGCAAAAGTCCCTGGGTGCACTGAGGCCTGCCTACCTGTGCCGCCTGTGCCTGCCTGGCCTCAGTTCACTTGTCAATCAAATGGGCTTGCAGGCCCTGCTAGCTTTGCCGGGGTGGGGAATACTTCAAGGTAAATATTGCAAGAGAGGTAACTTTTGTCATCCTAGGGCCTGGCACTTCCGGCAGGCTCGAGTCTGTGCCAGCTCTTGGCATGCCCGGAGCTGCGCTGGAGGCAGGGAAGCAGCCAGTCTTGGTCGCTGGCCTGGGCCTGCAGGGGCTGGTAGGTCTAGGCATCCAGAAGGTGGGAGGCTAGGACAGACAGGTGCTGGGTGGGGCCGGGCAGCCTCACGCCCAGCTCCCCGCTGCCTGGACTGCAGGGGCTTCTGGCCCAGCCCGGAGGTGCCACGTCACTGAACAGAAGGCAAAAACGTTGCCAACACTCCCCAAGCGTGGCTCCTGCCAAGGCAAACGCTGTCTCTCAACGCCATTCATTTACATTTTGATCCGACTTTCTTAATTTTACTTCAACTTCGCACAACTCCGGTTTGAGAATCATTGTAATGTATTTATCTGTGAGGCAATTTGTTAAATAACCCCCAAGACTCGGCGGTTTTCCGTCCTGAGCTTTTATTGCAAGGCTGTTTTAAATTAAATTAGTCGTCAGGGTCCCTGAGTGCATCGTAAGGGGATGAGTTCCCCGCCAGCCGGCTCGTAAAAGTTGAGCAAACCGCCACCCGATGCACAGGAGCAGGAAGCGGGGCACAGCTTGTCCCCGACCCCTGGGCGCAGCGTCTGGAGGGAGTACGGGGGTGGCACAGCTGCCCACAGTCTGGGAAACCAACAGCCCTGGGGGCCACCCCCAGATCGCAAGACGGGATTGCAGCCTACTGGGTCTCCCAAGGGGCCAGGCCAAGACGGGCAGAGGCTGGGGGAGCTCTGCCTTGGGCACCCCTGCCCTGCTGCTCCAGGGCCCCAGGGCAGGGGGGCTGAGCCTGGGTCCTGAGCTCCAGGGAGAACTGCTGAGAGCTGGGGTGGGTGGCCAGGCCTGCTTCTGTCCCCACTGTCCCTCCCTTCTGTTATCTGAGCCGGGCGTCTGTGCCGGCTATCACCTGGGCCGGGGGCATGATTTGTGAGCAGGAAGGCGCAGGTATTGAATCTATATTTCATTTTCACGTCAGCAGCTGCTATTTTGCCCGATAATGGATTCCCCCTCACCATCCTCCCAGAGAGTCAGCGTGTGGGGAGGAGGCTGCGCCCTGTTAATGAAGCCACCCCGCCCTCCTGCTTGGGCTGCCCAGGGAGGCCTCTCCCCGCCCCCCAGATCGCTTGCATCTGCAACCGCCTGCAGGTTCCTGAGGGTGGGTGAGGCTGGCCTCCTGCCCCCAGCCCTGCCTAAGGAGAACTGGAAGCTTCGGTTCAGCCAAGCCTCCTCTGATCTGTCTGTTAGGCCTCCCATTCCAAAGAAGCCACAGGTGGACTGGGACACTGGTCCCCCTGCGCCATCTTCCCAGCGACCCCCTGCACAAGGGAGGAAAGGGAACTCTCCAGCACTCCAGGGACAGGGACAGGCAGTGGCTGGGGGCATGAGCTCTGGAGCTATGTCCTGGGTCTAAACCTGGCTCTGTATGTCCCACCCATGGCCCTCAGGCCCTCTGCTCCAGTCTATGCCTCAACTTGCCTCTCTGTAAAATGGGGTTCTTACAGGATTAGTGTTAGGATTCCGTGGGTCAGGGTGCTCAGAGCACCGGGGCAGAGTAAGTAAACCTCATACCAGGGGTTCTCGTCCTGTTCCCACCTCGGAGGCCACAGCTCCTAAGGAGAGTGATTATCTAAATACAAGCTCCGTTCATCCATCAGGACCCACCCAAAGACCGCCTCCCCAGGGAAGCCTTCCTGGAGCATCAGTGTGCTCTGTTCTGAGGGCTCACAGCGCTTTTTCACGTTAGGGTGAATGAAGCCTTGCGTCCATGCGGGATGGACTTGTTTTTGTTTTTCTTTTTTTTCCTTGGTTCCAGGAATTGAACGCCCTCCCCTGCCCCAAGGTGCTTAACCACTGAGCCACACCTGCCCCCAGCCCTTTTATATTTTTTATTTTGAGACAGGGTCTCATAGGTTGCTTAGGCCTTGCTAAATTGCGGAGGCCGGCCTCCAACTTGGGATCCTCCTGTCTCAGCCTGCTGAGCTGCTGGGATTACAGGCATGTGCCACCCTGCTCCATTGGTTTTTCACTTTTTAAGCTTTCTGTACCCCAGAAGAACCACAGAGCCTCCCAGGGCTCACTAGGGCCTCAGGAAGTGCTGTTCTAGAGGGGAACAAATTTAAAGTGGTAAATCGCACCACATCAGGACCTGGCTTAAAACCCTCCAAGGCAGAGACCTGAGCACAGGGGCAGAGTTTGTCCTTAGCACGCACAAGGCCCTGGGTTCCATCTCCAGCACCAAAACCAAAACAAGCAAACCCTCCAAGGCCCCAGCTGCCCTTAGAACAAAACCCCGCCTCCTTCAAGTGTGGCAGCCAGGTCCTGCCCCCACCCTGCCAGAGCCGGTCACCCCCAGCCTCACCTCTCCTGGCCTTTCACCTCCGCACTCCTCCTTGGGCAGCTCAGACCTCAGGCGGTCTTCCTGCGCCCTCTCCTTGGCCACCTCCCCTTCTCCAGGCCCAGTCTCTGGAGTCTTCCCCAGGCCCCCCGTCCTGGGCCCAGCCTATCCCAGGCTTCTTCATCACAGATCATGTCCCCAGCATCGTCACTGCCCCAGGTCTGGCCTGTTTCCCCTCCAGGCTGTGCTCCAGGGCTGGGGGATGGGGAAAGAACCCTGGTCTGTCTGGGTCATCACCATGTCCCTCCTGCCTGGCACCCTGCTTGTTGCATTGTGGGGGGGGGGGGGCCCGGAAGCACTCTTCAATGAATGAGTGATCAAGGTCCTTGTGAAACAAGGATTTGGCCACCGAGTGCCTGAGGGTTGGCTGTCAGCCCCCCTCTGCCAGCTTCTGCCAGGCCTGGCTGCCTGCTGGGGCTGCGGGGGGGAAGACGGGACAACTCAGAGAAAGACCCCTCCCTCTCTCTGGGCCACTTAATGTCTTGCCAGAGGCCTTCTTCTCTGCGTCTTGCTCTGATGTTGTCAGGATACACTCCAGGTTTCAGTAGGGCCAGAGAGAAGCCAGATCCACATCAGCCAGCAGGCAGGTCCCCCGAGAGGGCGCGTCACGCACACATGCACCCGCCCTGCGTGCCAGCCAAGACAGAGGGGGACCTACGGCTCTCTGGCCCAAAGAAAACAGACTGATTGCTTTCCCCACTGCCCAGAGGAGCCGGTGCCAAGCCCCAGCGCTGACCCTGCTCAGCCTTTCATCTGAGGTCCATGTCCCACAGGGTCTGCCTCAATAAGCAGGGCCTTCCCTGGGATGAGACAGCACCCTTCCGCCCCCAGCGCGCACAGAGCTGCACAGGGACGCTGCTGTGGGGCTTGGTTGCTTTCTGTCCCCAACCCCGGGCTGTGCAGTTTGGGATTTTTCCCCCCCCTTGGCTAATGTTTTATTCATGTAAACCCAGCCTGCATCTGTCCTCAGAAGACAGAAGAGAAGATGCAGAGAGCAGTGGGAGAGAGAGAGAGATGCAGAGAGAAGGAGACCTCGGGTTTGTGTGGGTGCTGCTATTCAAAGCCGGGCAGCCTGGGAAGATCCAGGGAAGATGCGCTCCCTCCCCGCGGCTGCCTGACAACCAGAGGAGCCGTCATTCGGATGAGATTCTTTGTCACCTTTTAGTCTATCGCCGGTTCCTTTTCAAACCTCTCCACAGCTCACTGGGGAGGGCCGGCTCTGCTCGGCTCCTGCCCTCTGCCACCTTCTCTGGGGCCCAGGAGGAAGCGGGAGGCATTGTCTGTGCTAATTGCATTGTTAGACCAAGGTGCTCATGTTCGCTGTCTAATTTGGGGCGTTTATTAGACATGATTGCTGGCTGTCAGCCGGTGAAGACCAGCCGTGGCTGCCCGTGTGGGGAGTGCTGGCTGCAGCACAGGCTGGTGTGTTCTCTGTCACCCTCCAGCGCACATGCGCGCGTCACCCAAACCTCACTCCTCCGGGGCACTTTTATTCCCAAGTGAGCTCCCAGGAGCAGGGACACAGGGCAGCGCGGGGCCCCACCCCCTGACAAACCCCTGTCCGTCCCTCAGGGAAAGCACCAGGTCACTGTGAAGTTAGCCTCCACTGCCTCCACCACTCCTGGGGCTTCCCTGGCATGTGGCACAAGGTCTCTGCTGGGTTTTCAGCTGACATGCGTGTGGCCCCTCCCTACACCCAGCAAGCCCCTAGGGTTCCCACAGCTATCAGTCCACTTAGCCAGTATCCCCCCTGGAAGGAGGGCTAACATAAAATGCTCCACACTGGCCAGATGAGGAAACAAAGGCCCAGGAAGGTACTTTCCCTCACGTTACCTCCCTTAACCCCTCACAGCCAAAGATGGGACGGAAGCCCTGACCCACTACAGCATCCCAGCCCTATGCCAGACCAGAGCGCCCAAGAGGCAGGTAGAGAGCAGGACCAGGAAGGGCTGGCCTGGGAGGTGGTGTAAGGGTGGAGGGGCCCCTCCTGAGTGCGGGGACACCCCAGAACAAGTCACACAAGCCATCCAGAGCCCCAGCAGGCAGGGGTGGCACACAGAGCCTTTAGGTTCCTAGGGAAGTCTCACCACAGAACAGAGGCACAAGACATTGTAGGCTCCCTGATGGCTCCATCCCCAGCACCTAGAACCAACCAAAAGAGCTGACCCTGACCCAGAGTTACAAGAATCTCCTGCTCACCCCAGCTGGGTGCCAGAGGCCAGGAGGAGGCTGTGCCTGAATGGCTGATATCTGTGCTGTTCCCTTTAGCCCTGTGTGAGATGGGATGGTTCTTCTATGCCCAGATTGCCACCCCCTCATCCAGTGTTCCCAGTTGTGGTCCTAGGTATGGGTAGATATAAGACCCCCAGTTGCCCGGCGCTGTGGCACATGCCTGTAATCCCAGCACTTTGGGAGGCTGAGACAGGAGGATTGCGAATTCAAAGCCAGCCTCAGCAACAGTGAGGTGCTAAGCAACTCTGAGACCCTGTCTCTACATAAAACACACAATAGGGCTGGGGATGTGGCTCAGTGGTCGAGTGCCCCTGAGTTCAATCCTGGTACCAAAAAGAAAAAAAAAAGACCCCCAGCTTCCAGAAGACCTTTGATTAAACCAAGCCTGATTAAACCAAGCCCTAGCCAGCCCACCAATTCAGGGTTGCCCCTGGGTGACAGCCAGAGCTTACCCCTCATTCACTGATTCAGGTACCTTGTGTTCATTGAGCAACTACTGTGTGTCAAGCACTGTGCAAAGGAGTGAAGGGAAGGAGCCATCCTCACAGTGAGGCAGGACAAGGCCTCTGTGTGAAGTCAGCTGCAATGTCCAACCATGGAAACCTCGGGGAAGTCCAGGCAGGCTTCATGGAACAGGGGCATTTGAGCACAGACAAGTGGCCATTCCACTGGCACAGAGGAGGCACAGGTCCACAGGGCAGAGGCCTGGACAAGTCTCAGAGGCGTGAACAGAGCAGGATTTGGAAAAGTAGCCAAGCTGGGCTGGGTGCATGCTTGTAATCCCATTGGCTCCAGAGGCTGAGACAGGAGTGTCACAAGTTCAAAACCAGCTGCAGCAAAAGTGAGCACTAAGCAACTCAATGTCACCCTGTCTCTAAATTTAAAAAAATACAAAAAACAAAAACAAAACTAGGGCTGGCGATGTGGCTCACTGGTTCAGTGCCCCTGAGTTCAATCCCTGGTACCAAAAAAAAAAAAAAAGTAGCCAAAAGGAGTCAGTGGAAATAGTGGGGGGAAGATAGCCAAGCTCAAGAGCATCTAATTGACTCTTCTGAAAATTAAAGTTGGAATTTGATGCTCCCCAAAATGCCCTGGATACCTAACCTGGGGCCTGGACAAGTGCTTTAAGCCCTAGCTAGAGACAGGCCAACCCAGCAAGTAAGGGGTGGCGCCCAGGACCCTGCTTTTGAACAAGGCCCTGGTGGTGCGCGATGGGGTCAGAGGCAGGCCACTTGGAAAGCCGCGCTGGGTGCAGCAGGGGCCCCAAGGTCTTGGGAGGTAGGACTGGGGTCCGAGCAGGCCAGGCCCACTCCTCTCCCCTGGCAGAGGACCCTCACCTCCAGGCTGAGGACTGGGGCCAGGGGGCGGAGGCGCAGCGTGAAGGAAGGGCGGACGGCAGCAAAGTCAGCGCGGGGAGCATCCATCTGCCCTGACAGCCAGCAATTACACCGCGTGATCGCCAGATTACTCCAAATGCATTTATTACAGGGGTTAGAAGCAGGGGACTTATTTACTGGCAAATCCATACTCATTACAAGACTCAGCCTAGCCTAGACTGAAAACAGCTCAACTGAAACAAATAATTACCAAAGTCCTTCCAGCGCGAGGCTCTCAGGTGGTTGTGTGCAGGGGGAGACGCCAGACCTTTTCCATAAAGAAAAGGGAGGCGGCGGTCGCGGATGAGGGTGCCCGGGTTGGAGAGGCGAGCCCCACAGCCCACCCCGTCGCGGGTAGCCCGGGCGCCTGGCCGCCGCGGTGCGCATGCCCGCCAAGGTCATGAATATGCAAACGACCCTGGGGGCGGGCCTGGAGGGCTCCGGCCGCCGCCACAGCCTCGAGCTGGCTGAGGGAGGCGAGGCGAAAAGTGGGTACTGAGTGGGTACTGAGTGGGTACTGAGGGTACTGAGCCGCCGCAGGACTCCCAGGCTGGGCCTGGCAGGCAACAGAAGTTCCACGTTTTTACCGGGGAAAGACAGTGGGCGCCAAACAGAGCACAGCCCCCAGGATGCCGAATGGATGAACGGAGGGACGAAGTGAAGCCAGCCACCCCTTGCTCCAGGTCATGCAGCCCGGAGAAGTCCCTCAACCTGGGGCGCTTGGGGCTGCGCGGTGGCCTGGGAGGGGGCACCTCCCAGGGCCTCCCGGGGCCGGAGTCTTCTCCAGGTACCGCTGCCAGGCACACACAGCTCTGACCTTGCAGCCACACTGCTACCAACCACCAGGCACCCTAAGAGGGTGTGGAGTTGGAGGATGCAGGGAGCACAGACTGGGCTCCCAGGATCCCAAATGCCTTCCGCACCTGCCTGGGTCTCCGGGGTTCCAGAAACAAAATCAGTCAGAGGGCTTTCTAGGACTGGCAGAAACGTTGGATTTTGCCTGGAGGCCTGCCTCCCGTTTTACAGATAAAGAAACTGAGGCCCCGACAGGGACCCACAGCCCAGTTCCTGCGTGCAAGGGGATGGAGAGCTGCGCAGGCCTGCGCTCTGGGGCCTCCGGGATCGTGATGGCAGCGATCAATGCCCGCGTGGGGAGCTGTCAGGCCGATTGAAATGTGGGCCCCGCCTCTCTGCCCACTGGGCAGATGCTGGCACTGCAGCCCGTGCCTTAAATATTCATTCACTTGACAGAACACTAATTAAACAAAGTAAGGTGCATTATTACTTGATTAAATTTTTTATTGGCAGCTTAATTGGTCTGTTAGTTGCCCCTTAGGGAGTTGTTCTCCCTCCTCCCCCACTGTAGCGAGGGAGGGGGTCTGGCGTCTGAGTCGCCCTTCTCTGCCCGTGGGGCCCAGGGCACCTCAACTCCACCTTCCCCTTCCCTTGCCCCTGCCCCACCTCCGCAGTCAAGATTCCTCCCATATTGGGCCAGTGGCAACCAACCAGGCAGCACCTAGGAGTGGGCCTCTGTGGAGGGGGGACGTTTGTCAAGCTCCCCTGGGGTCCTCCAAATGAATATCTGGGACCCCTTGAAGATGAAATAGATCCAGACTTGACAGGAAGGTCTGGGTTTGACCCTGCAGTGGGGTGTAGCTGGGTGATTTGCCACTCTCTGGGCTTGGGGAGCCCCAACCATCACATATTACAGGTCCCCAAGACCCTTAGGAGACCCAGACATCTCCCTGGTCACAGTGCTACCTGTTTCCCAAATAAGAGTGGAAGTGCCTTGTGGCAGGGATGGCCTGGGGAATGCTGGGGCTCAGGGTCTGCTGGTAGAAGGGACTGGGATGCCCCCTCAGAACAAATGAGCCCACCCTTCCCCGTCCAGCCTCCCACCCTGGGTGCACCTCGTCCCACCACCCCTCCAGGTAGCAAGGCTGTCCCTCAGGTAGGCACACAGTATCCCCTAGGCAGTGGCCTGGATGGCACCTTGACCAGCACCTCCCATTTCCCTCTCAGTGAACAGAGCCTGGAGCCAGGCTTTGCCTCTTCCCCCCAGTCTATCCCCTGGGGTGGCAGAAGAGGAGAAGGGCCAGAGGCAGCCCTGTCCTTTCAGAACCCATCTAACCTGTGTGTGAGCCTCAGACTCCCTAGTGCTAAATGGGCGCCCGTCCATTTCCACCCACCAAGCGGAATCTGGGTGTGGGGCTCTAAAATAGAAGGAGCGGTCCTCTTGCTGGCGAGCCCAGTGCCCAGACGGGTCATCTGGCCAGTCCTCACACCCATGCTGTGAGGTCACTGCCTTCGCTGCTTTACAGTGACAGTTCCCAAGGGCCTCACAGGCAGGGCAGGTGTGCTGGGTCCAGAGCACTGCCAGGGGAGGGGACAGAGGAGGAGGGAGGCCAGGCCCCAGAGCGGCTGAAGCCCAGGGTGGACAAGGCTCAGCTGGTCTCTTCACATGCCCACTCACCAGCTCCTCAGCCTGTTCACAAAGGCAAACCCCCTGTTTGTGAGGTGGGGGCAGACAAGAAAATGGGTCCACGTGTCACCCCCATCTCAGCTGTGCCCTGGGTGGCCCAGGCCAGGCAAATTGGGAGTGTCCCTGTGGCAGGCTGCCCTCTCCAGGCCCTCCCACGCTCTAGAGAGGATCCAGGCCCAGGCCGATGACAGAGGAATCATCTGGCCGCCCCAGCAGCCGCCGCTGGTGGACAGGAGGCGAGGTAATTGGCCTCACTGGCCGGCCGCAGGAGCAGGAAATGAGCGGCGCGGTCGGCGTGGAGAGGGAAGCTGTTCAGTGTCATGGGCCTTATCTGGGAACAGGCTGCCCAATTACAGGGCCGTGCCCGCTGCACCCGGCAGCTGCCAGCTCTTCTGCTGCCCCTCCCAGTGTCCTCACAGCATCGACCAGGCCTGGGGCATCTGTTGCCTCTTCCGGAAGGCACAAAGCAGCTGCTGTCCTGGCCTGACAGTGACCCCCACCCCAGGTGTGCAGCTGCAGGTGTCCCCCCACCAGCAAGAGCAGGTTCCCTGCTCAGATGCCCTGCCCACTCCAGCCACCTGCCAGATGAAAGGACTAATAACTTGGTGGGCGGACAACACTCCACCGTCTATCTCAGACATGCAGTCGCTGGGGGCCACAGCAGGGTGTCACACATTAGGCAGCCGGGGCTGTGATGGGTTTGCGGTCGTACCTAACGCAGGCCCGTGTTACAAGATTACACTGTGTGGTGTTACGCGGCGCGCTGATGGTAGGGGATGGCCGTCCCAGGAGGGCTGAGCTGTGGGTGGATGGGCCACCCCTCCAGGCGGGGGCTGGGGAAGCACCTGGTAGCACTATTTGGGAGCCACTGCACAGGGGTGGCAGGGGTGACAAAAGACCTGGCTTTGGGGGTGAACCCGCCTGAGACCAAATCCTGTGACTTCCCCCACTCGTGCCATGGTGTCTGCATCTGTGAAGTGGGGGTGCCGCCTGCGTGCAGGGCTGAGAATGAACTGGGCTCGGGAACCGTGCAGAGCTGAGCAGAGTAAGCACTCGACCAAGGCTGGCCCCCTCCTCCTCCTGGCCTTGCCGGGCACCCCTTTGTGGAAAGGTCACCCTCGGCTTCAGCCCACTCTCTCAACCCTGATGTTCCAAGTGTCACAGGCCCCTGGGCTCTAGGTCCCGCTCAGGCAGTTAGCCAGCTGGCTTCAGGATGTCATCCCTCTCTCATGTGGAGAGTGCCCTGAAGAGTCTCCTGGCCCCGCTTCCTTCCTGGCCAGGGCATCCTGAGGGCAGGGACGGGGCTGCTTCCAGGCACCCAGCATGAGCCTGGCACCACATGGACTTCTAATTCCACCTCTGCGAGTGACACTGCCCACCAAGCAGGAGCTGGACATGCATAGGGCAAGGGACCCTGCCTGCCCTCAGTACAGGGAGGGCCTGGCGGGGGGCTATGTCCACCCTTAAGTTCGGCCCCCAGCCGAGCCTGCCCCAGAGACCTCCATCCCACCCCTTCTCCCAGCCTTATAAACTGGCTGTTGGCTGGAGGTCCAGAGTGGCCCAAAGTGCCACCTGGAACCACCTGCACTCAAGGATCCAGATGAGCACCCCGCTAAGTGACACCTGGGAGTGCAGGCTAGCCTGTGAGTGGCACTGGAGCAGAGACCAAAAGGCAGGCCGTGGGCGGGCGGGAACGCGAGGCTGAGGAGGCGCAGGCCTGCCACTGTGCATCTGGGGGTGGAGGCTGCTGGGATCCCGAGGCCTGGAGTCTGGGCTGTGGGCGTGACTCATACAAAGGGGGGGGGGGCACGACTTCTGAGGGGTGGGACTGTTCCTTCACCAACCAGACACCTTGCTTCTACCCGGGGTTTAGACGACTCACCCTCACACTGCGCAGACCCCCGATTGGCAAAGTACCCCTACCGGGCTCTCGGCTGTCCCCAGGCAGTGCTGGTGGCAGAGCCCCTAGTGGGCCTGCACCTTTATCATAGCCAGCCTGGCTGCTGCCACCCGGACTCGGGCCCACCACCCTTGCCCCATCCTTCTGTGGTGTGGGGTTTGGGTGGGGGGTGGGGTTGGCCACCCACCTGGCCCCAGGCTGTCGCCTCCAGATGGAGATCCGGGCTCCGTCTCTCTGTCCGTCTGTCCCTCTCTCACACAGCCTCCTGTTCCTGCAGCTGCTCCCCCGTCCTCACCACCCTCCTCCCTGCAGGCAGCTTGGTTGGGCCGTGGGTGTGAGTTTCCACGGGAGGGAGGGCCCATCCGCGCTGGCACTGAGGCAGAGCCTGGGCAGGTGGGGGCAGGGAGTGGGGAGAGGGGCTGCGGGGACTCTGGGACAGATGCTGAGGCTGGGCTCCTCTGCCTCCCCACCACAGGCCCTCCACTAAAGCCAAACAGGCAGAGGCTTCCCCAGTGGTTTTACCTGGATGGCCTGAGGACTGGGAGCAGAGTGAGCCAGGTCCAGTGGCAACTCCATCTTGCTAGTGGGAGCTGGAGTGGACTCGGAACCCCCTCTCCTCTCTCTTTCTCTCTCTTTTTTTTTTTTTTGGTACCAGGGATTGAACTCAGGGGCACTCGACCACTGAGCCACATCCCCAGCCCTATTTTGTGTTTTATGTAGAGACAGGGTCTCACTGAGTTGCTTAGCACCTTGCCGTTGCTGAGGCTGGCTTTGAACTCGTGATCCTCCTGTCTCAGCCTCCCTAAGTGCTGGGATTACAGGCGTGCGCCACTGGGCCTGGCTCTCTCTGCTCTTAATACGTCCCTTGCCAGCCCTTCCGTGGATGGGAGGCTTGGGCCCAGAGGCCTAACAACATTTCCCAGAGAGCCTGTGCACACAACTGTTGGTGTCTGTCCCCACCCTGCTGTGCCCTGCCTGCCCGAGCAACCCTGGAGGGACACGGGCA
>PVHX01008157.1:0-85468 GCA_004024805.1 Geosciurus inauris | reverse complement strand
GCACTCGACCACTGAGCCACATCCCCAGCCCTATTTTGTGTTTTATGTAGAGACAGGGTCTCACTGCGTTGCTTAGCGCCTCGCCATTGCTGAGGCTGGCTTTGAACTTGTGATTCTCCTGTCTCAGCCTCCCTAAGTGCTGGGATTACAGGCGTGCACCACCATGCCCGGCTTTTTTGTTTACTTTTTAAATCTTGAGAGAAGATCACTAAGTTGCTGAGGCTGGCCTGGAACTTATGATCCTGATCAGCCTCCTGAGTAGATGGCATGCACCACTGTGCCCAGCTTAAACCTGGGTTCTTTTCCTGCTGGGTTTGGTGGGGAAATAGGCAGGTGTGGAGAATCGTGCTCAGATAGAGAAGCTGGTGTGCTCTAATGCTAGTGAACTGCCGGAACTCCCTGGCCCAATCGCTGTCTTCTGTGCCCGAGTCTAGAGGTCAGGTTTTCCTTTCCTCTGGGCATAGAGAGTCACCACCGCCTGAGTGACGGTCTTTTGGCCTGCTTTAGGAAGGAGGTTGAGAGGGTAAGAGCAATGCCGAGGTGCCATATTTGGGAGTAGTGTGTCCTGAACCCTGTCACCACCTACCTGGACATCTGTCCCTATCCAAGTGTGCCACTGGTTCCTGCAGCTCAGCCTGCTCAAGACAACTCACTGCTCAGCCCCCAACCAGCTACCCCCTCATTCCCTGAGCCACAAGCCCAGAGGTGGCCTCCTCATCCCCGTGCCCAGTGGTGGCCAGCCCCACCTGCCCAGTCCTTGACGGTGGCTACTCTTGACTGTCACCTCTGTTGTTCACACCTTCAGTGACCTCTTGGTGCCTGCGTGGCAGAAAGTCCAAGACCCCTTCCAGCTTGAGCACCAGCCGCACGACTCAGCCTCTCGAGGCCCCTGCGCCCTGCTGTTCCCTGTGTCTGAAGTTGTCATTCTTGCCCAGTCTGTCAGGGGAACCTGCACTCTCAGCTCAAGGACCCCTCTTTGTCCCCCGTGGCCTTTTCCTAACCTCTGGTGGAGTTGGCTGCTGCCCTCTTTGCAGGACTCCTGCTGCCAGGTTTGTGTGGCGTGGACTTCTTGCTCGCCCACCTGAGCTCCCCTTCAGGACAGGGTTGGTGCTGGCTGTGGTCCCTGTGTGGAGTGGGTGATGCCCAACGCAGCCCCGTGGGGGCAGAGGAAGCTGCCGTGGTGTGCCAGGTGGTGGGCTGGTGGAGGGGCACCATTGAGCAGAGAGAGTGGTCGAGTCTTGGGGAGGTGGCCTTCGAGGGCCTCACCTGAGCAGGGCAAGAGAAAGGTCTGAAATTCATTTGCTGTGCTACTTTGGGAAAATCATTGCAGTTCTCTGGGCTGTAGGACTGATCGCTGCTCTTTCTCTCCCCAGGAGGGAGTGAAGGGCAGACCTACAGCCTCGGCACAGAGGCTGGCTGTGACAGAGGCCTTGGGCCCTCTCCCCTGGCTCTGGGTTTCCTCTTATGCAAATGGAGCTGTCTGCCTGCTGCTGCCCAGTGGGTTGAGGTTGCCTTCATCCAGGGCCGTGGCAGGGAGCTCTGCATCCAGGAGCCTCGCTGGAGCCCCAGAAAGCTGAAGCTTTGCCAGAGCCACTCCCCCAGTGCCCAGGCGTGTGGGCAGCACATGGTGCCCCTGTGTTGGGAGGTCATCCTGTGGGCACACACAGCCAGCGAGACTTGGGCAGAGGCACTGGCTGGTTCTGGGTCCCACAGCAGCAGTGGGTTTGGGACCCAGTTCCTTTGGACTCCAGTCTGTGGCCTGCCCACTTCACACTGGACAGGTCCATTTCTCCAAGGAGAGGCGTGGCCGCCCTTCCTGCTGTGTGGCTGAGTCCTGGTCCAGTGCATGAGGAGGACCAGCCCCTGGTGTCCAGAGGGGAGGCCCAGAGTGAGAGCAGAGGAGGGGCTTGAGGGGTTCGTGCTGGCAGGGCTTTCCAGCGGAGCTGCTCAGCAGGGGGCCGGGGATCATAAGGGACCCAGATGCCCCAGGTCTGAGCGGCCAGCTCAAGAAGGGCCAGCTGGTGCTGAGGTGGTGCTGTCTGCCTTGTCTAGCCCCAGAGGGAGTAGGCTAGACCTTGAAGGAGGACAGCTGAAGGGTCCGTTGGTCCTTGGGGTCTGCCTAGGCCCTGGGGCCTTATCACTCATTCCGGGAGGCGTGTCCTCAGCTCGCACCCGAGTTCACGGGAAGTGCCCTGTGCATGTTAGTTGGAGCCTGGGAACCTGCAGGAGCTAGTGTAGGGTACAGCGTGGACGTGACGTGGGCTCACGGCCATGTGGACCAGTCTGGCTTAGCCCAGCGCTGGTGAGTGAGTAGGTGGCGAGCTCCTGGGCCTGGGTGCCCTCTGCCCTCCGCACTACCCAGTAGCTGGCTGCAGAAGGTGGGCTACAGGCTTCCTGGGCGTGTGACTCCTTCAGGCCATGTAGCGCCTGGAGTGGGGGAATAGTGCCCTTGGTCGGCATTTGTAGAGTGGTGTGTGTGTACGTGTGTGTGGCTGCCAGGGCTTTGCTGCTGCCTTCTATCTGGGACAGGTGCCTCTGAGTGTCAGTGTCATCCCAAGAAATGAGTCAGGAGAGCACCCAGCCGCTTGTCAGTGCTGGGGCCACTTTCCACATCAGAGAAGCAGCAGTTAGGAATGCAGAGCCGGCCGCAGTGAAGGTGAGCTCGTGGCTGGGAGTGCGAATCTGCAGCTGCGCATCCAGCCTCCAAGCTGTGCTCCGGAAAGGCTCATGGGCAGTGAGTGGCGGCTGCTAGGCAGTGCTGCTCACCAGGTGTCCAGGGAGGTTTTGCTGGCACTGTGGCTGAGGAGGGAGTACAGAAGTGCACTTTGTGGGAACTGTGATCTGGTGACTGCCCCCGGCTGCCCTGGTGGAAGCCCTGTCCCCTGAAAGTGACCCCAGGACCTCACGCTGTGCCTGGCACAGTGCAGGCCACAGGACTGGATCTGAATCTCAGCCCCATGGAGGACTTGCTGGTGCCCCGGCCTCCAGGGCTTGGCTTTCTTAGCCATGAAATGGGTCAATGGGGCCATCACAGTGCCCAGCAGGATCTCAGAAGGGACTGAGAGTGAGGCTGCTACCCACGTGGCTTGGAGAGGGTGACGTTGCTGCAGTGCCCCTAACCCACAGCGCCAGGATGGTTATTGTCCACATCCACTGGCTTCTTGTGGGCCTGCCCTGTGCTGGGGACCAGGACACTCTGTTCAGCAAACACCCTAGCAGACGGATTGGAGCCAGCAGGACACAGCCTAGGGCTGGAGGGCAGATGCAGGTTTGGGCTGGCCTGCTACTAGACAGGCCTTGAGCCTGTTTCCTCCTCAGGCAAGTGAAGGTCACAAGGGGCAAGGCAGCTCTGGGTGGGCACTCAGGGGGATCAGCCGCTTGGGAACAAGGATCCTGTGGCACACTTGCAGGGCACAGCTGCTCAGGGAAGCCTGGCATGAGGTGGGTGGTGGGAGGCTCCCAGGAGGTGTCAGCTGACTGCTGTGGGCTGTGCTAGAACAGAGTCTTGCTGGGCATTTGGTCAGGAAAGAAGGACCAGGGCTGGCTTCAGCTTCTGGGGACCACACAGCAGACCTGGGGGGCGTGGAGAGCCTGGCTTGCCTGGTGAAGAAGCCTGGACTTTTCCCCAAAGAAGATGGGGAGCCGGGCAGGGGTTTGAGGCCTGTCTGCCTCCTTGCGTCATTGAAACCCCATGCTACCCTGGGGCCAGGCCCTCCGGATTGCTCACGTGGGGACCCGACTGACCAGTTTTCATCCAAGGGCCTCATCAGGGCAGCCTGGGCCCTCCCTGGGCAGTTCCTTTGTCTTTTGTGCCCCGGGGAAGGAGGGAGCCCTGAGCAGGAGAGGCGCAGCTGATGAAGGGCTCATTGAGGGGCCACAGAGGCCTATTCATCCCGCTCTGGCCGTGGCAGCGTGGAGAAGTTTCCAGAGGGTCAAAGACCGCCTTGCACTCTTCCCCAGAGATCAGCTGAGCCCCTGCCTTTGGGAGGTGGCCAGAGCTGAACAGAGTCCTCGGCTGAGCTCGTGGACTTCCCGGAGGCCAGTAACCCAGGCAGCCTTGGGTGGACCCGGCCAGGCACTGGCATTGATAGGCCACAACAGAGACACCATACCAGCACCAGGCCTTCTAGGTTCCCCAAGCCACTGGCCTAGCTGGGAGGCCTGTGGGGTTGGAGTCCCGCCAGCTCTGGTTTCCACTCTCGTCCTTGCTCTGGGCCCTTTGCTCTGTCCTCTCCTGGCCTGGCATTCCTGCAAGTGGGCCTTGATTGCTGACCCCCACCCCCCTTTTGCCTCATTTGCTTGTGTCTCTGCTGAGCTGTGCTTGGGGAGCTGCTGGCTGGCTGGGCCAGGTGTGTGCGGCCCTTCCGGGTCTGGCTGGGCTGAGCTGCTCCCATGGAGCTCTGGGAGGACAGGGCTGCTGCTCAGCCTGCTCACCCAGTACCGAGTGCCAGGCCTGCCAGCCAGGTTCACCCAGCAGCTGTGTGAGTGTGAGGTTCAGGGTCCAGAAGGAAGTTTAACATGGCGTCCGCCCAAGGGAAGCCGAGTGTGTGTGTGTGTGTGTGTGTGTGTGTGTGTGTGTGTGTGTGGATATGAACCACTGGGCCTGTGGCATGCCTCCCTCAGTCTTTCTTCACAGGCAATTAAATAAGACAGTGTCCTTCATCCCATATGTGCGCTGCCTCCCCCGTCTGAGCATTTTCCCAGTTAGCTGCGTGGTTATTAGATGCAGCTAACAACTTATCTTTGGTTACCTTTTGAATAGGTAAATGTGATAAGGCACAAAATTCAAAAAGTGTAAGAAAATTCAAAATGAGAAACCAAGTGTTCCTTCTTCTCCCTGGTTCTGTCTCCACAGGCAGCAGTGATGCTAGGGATGACTTGAGATGCTCCCCTGGGCTGGAGGGGCTTCAGGTCTATCAGCTAATTTAAACTCTCGATCGCCCCAGAGTCTGCAAGTCAGGAGATGATGCCAAGGGCTGGGTTGGCCCCAGCTGCACAGCCAGACCTGCAGGGACTGGAGGTGCCTGCAGGCTACCCCAGCTCTCCTTCCCTCACTTGCGCTCTCTCCAGCCTCCAGACCCACCTCCAGGCCTGCCTTGTGCACCTCATGCATTTATGTCACTTTAATTTTAAAGGCCTCTACTATTGGTCTGCCCCACTTTGTGTGTGTGGTGGGAGGGGCTGGGATGGAGCCAGGGTCTCGTGCATGCTGAAGGGCTCCACCACCGAGCTGCCGCCAGCCCCGAACATCTGATGTGTGCCCGCTGTCGCATCGATGTTTTACTAGTGGATGTCCCCATTGCAGGACAGGATGTCCTTGGTCCTGTTCAGCTTGAGGCCTATTAGGCATTCTCGTCTTTGCAGATCGGCTGGGTTGACGACAGCACTGTGTTGTTCTCGCTCCTCTGTGTGAAGCTGAGCGTCTTCCACGTTGTGAAGGCCCCGTGTGTCTCTTGCCTTCCGCTCTGTTTTCTTATGCAGTGTGCAGAACTTCTGCACACTGTTTGTGTTGAGATGGGTCCGCACTCAGGAGCCCGCCTCTCTTCCAGCGTGGTATTTGGTTTCTGCTTGCTTTATGTAGAGGTGTGTGGCTATGTGTGGGGTTTGCATGTTTTCTTCCTGTAGAACTTTCAAGTTTTTATGTAGTTTGGTTTGTCATTCATTTTTTTTTTCTTTTTCATATTTTTATTGGTGCATAATGATGGTGTGTTTGTTGTTACATATTTGTGATTTTTATTTTTTATTTTCCATATTTTTAGTCAATTTGCCATTCTTCTACTTTGAAAGGTTTTTCCTTCTCTGAAAAAATTAAAAATGCATGTTTTCTGTTTTTTCCTTCTCTGTTGAAAGTTGTGGTCTTGGCTCGAGCAGAGGCCTGACCTTGTTGTCTTCAACGGGCTACTCTTCCAGGTCCAGTTGCTGGCGTCCTCTTCTGACTGGAGGACATCTTCATGACCTGAGTGGCTGTGTTGTGGTCCTGCCCTCATCTGTCCACTCCTGTACTGGCCACCGTGCTTTCCTCCCGTCACTCAGCCCATCCCGTGTGCTCCTCTGGGTTGGGAACATTTACTGTTTCCTACAGGAACTGAGCGCACAGCAGTGAGGCCCCACTGCAGGTCCCGCCGAGCGTCCCGGGGCTGCGGTTGGGCAGCAGGTCTTGGCACTGTGGCCCAGGCCAGTCTCAACCTTTGCCCTTTTTTTCTTTGCGGTACTGGCCACTGACCCCAGGGCACTTTACCATGGAGCTACATCCCCAGGCCTTTTCATTTTTTGAGACAGAATCTCATGGAGTTGCCCAGGCTGGCCAGATGCCTCCCTTCCAAGTGGCTGGGGCTGCTGCCTTTGTGTGAATCTGTAGGACGTGGGCAGGAAGCACAGCCCTGCCCATCTCTTTATGTATCCTCTGGCTGACTTTGTAGCAGAGATATAGGACCATGTGACTGCAGAGCCTGAAACCTTTTCTGTCTGGATCTTACAGGAAAGGTTGGTGACTCCTATACTAGGGAGACACAAAGTAACAAAAGAGAGAGGTAGACTGCACCTTGTGTTAGATGGAGACAAGCACTGTGGGGAAAGGCCAGAAGCCGATTTTGGTGGGCGATTCAGATAGGGAGGTTTCTAAAGGTGGTGATTTCCTACAAAGCCTGGAGGGAGTGGGAAGACCCGGGAGGCTGGGAAGGCCGGGAGCCCGGAGCAGAGAACTGGGTCACGTTTTCACAGTGGGGCGGGCGAAATGACAGGGTGGAGATGTGTCATTTTTGAGCCGTGTCATTTTTGCGCCATGCTTGGATTATGTTTGAAAATAGAATCAATAAAGCCACACTGCTAGATGGGCCTGAGAGTCCGCGGGGAGAGCAGGGGCAGAAGCGAACAGTCTGTGAACCGGCAGATCTGCCCCAGAGAACGGACTGAAGGTTTCCACTGGAGGGCGGGGTCAGCGTCTGATGAGACAGAGCAACAGGATGGTCTGGGGTCATTTGTTTGTTTTTTTAAAGTAGATGAACCCAAATGTGTTAGGGTTCTTGAAGTTGCAAATGACACCACCCACTCTGTAAGGCTCAGAGGAAAGGGACACTAACTGGCCAAAGATCTCACCAGACTAAAGGTCAGATGGGACGCAAGGCTGGCCTCTGACTCCAGCTCCCTCCTCCACTTCTCTCTGGCCTGTTCTTTCCTTTTTTATTTTTTATTTTGAGATAGGATCTTGCTAAGTTGCTGAGGCTGGCTTCCAGCTGCGATCTCCCTACTTTAGCCCCCAGGTCACTGGGATGACAGGCCTGCCTGTCTAGTATGTTGTAACACCTGACGAGAAGCCCCACAAAATTCTGAATTTTCTTGGCTGTACTGGCTTTTTAAAACTATTCTCTCTGGGCTGTGTTGTGTCTCAGTGGTAGAGCACTTGCTTAGCATGTGTGAGGCCCTGGGTTCCATCCCCAGCACCGCAAAACAACACAAAACCAGCCATCTTCTTGGCATGCTAAAGTAATAGATAAATTAGATAGCGTTGCTCCCCTTGTGATTTGAGGGTTCCCAGCTGAGAATGTGGTGGGCCTTTTCATTTGTTCAGGTCTTTCTGTTTTTAAATTCTGGAGAACAGAGAGTCCCCCATCGCCCCTGCTAGCTAAGAGGTTGGTTCATGTCAGTCTGTCCCTGCGTGTTCTGGATGCTGCGCTTGGTGCCGGTGCTTTCTGTCGACTGCATGATTCTTCAGCTGCTGCTTTCCTTGTGTCTTCCAGGGCAGGTGCACATCATATCATATCATATCCATAAGTAATGTGGATTTTACCTTAGAGTTGCTGTTGTTCTCAACACATTTTGTTGTCTAATGATAATGTCCAGTATCTTTAGAACAATGCTAATAATAGTGGACTGTGATAATTAGTTGTTTCTAACTCTGAAAGTTAACATATATCATGTTTAGGGAAGTATCTATTTATAGGAATAAACAGATTTTGTGGAGACTATTTTTTAAATTTTTAAATTATTAGTATTATTACTTGTGATATTGGAGATGGACCCCAAGGCCTTACACATGCTAGGCAAATGCCTTCCCACTGAGCTATGTCCCCAGCCCCTTTTTATTTTATTTTGGGGCAGGGCTTTGCTAACTTGTCCTGGCTGGCCGTGAACTTGTGATCCTTCTGCCTCAAGAGTTGCTGGGATGCAGGTATACACCACGCCCGGCAGAATGCTTTTTAAAAATCCACAGTGGGGCCGGGCGCCGTGGCACACGCCTGTAATCCCAGCACTTAGGGGGCTGAGACAGAAGAGTCGCAAGTTCAAAGCCAGCCTCGGCAATGGCGAAGCACTAAGCAACTCAGTGAGACCCTGTCTCTACATAAAACACAAAATAGGGCTGGGGATGTGGCTCAGTGGTCGAGCGCCCCCAAGTTCAATCCCCGGTACCAAAAAAAAAAAAATTGACAGTGAGTGTTGGGTGTCATTGAGTGGTCTCCCAGCCCCTGTGAGATGATTGTGCGTTATTCCTCTTTTGAGTTCTTAATAGATATCAATATATTAATAGGTTTCCTAATATTGGGCCATTCTTGTATTCCTGATTAAATTCTGCTTGGCCATTAGCATATATTTTTAATAGATTGCTGGGCCCTGTTTAGTACTGTATGTAAAATTTTCATGTTGATATCAATGAGTGAGATTAATGTGCAGTTTTGCCTGAGAGAGAGTGTGTGTGTTATCTTTGGAGCTGATATTATGAATTAGAATTTGCAAGTTGTTAAAAAGAATTTGCAAGTTTCTGAGGCTCTAAAAGTGTGTGTATGGCTGGAACCGTCTGAGACCGACAGAATTGCTCTCTCCGGGACACCTCTTGGCTGTTGCTCCAGTGTCCTCCAGCAGAGCCTAGGGGCGTCCTTTCTGATCGCCTTAGCACAGCTTGCTCGAGCCTTTGGCTTCGTGGTCTAGAAGGGACTGGAGGGGTCTCAAGCAGTGCTCTTCAGACACAGTCCTTAGGTTTTCCAAAGATCCAGCCAGTGGAAAGACAGCCCAGTGGTTAACACAGCAACGGAATGGTTGTCTGTCCAGGGGTGCTCCCGGGACCTGTGCTCAGCCCTGTGGTCGCACTGCTCTCTGTGACGTGACGGCTGAAGGAGTGCTGTTCTCCTGACCTTGCTGATGAGGAGGCTGAAGGTCTGAGAGGCTCAGTACCTTGCTGGTGGTTTTGGGTCAACAGTGCAGGCCAGTTTGTTCTCGTTCCTGGTTGACAGAGCCTCCGCGGCCCTGTGTTGGGATTGTGGAAGGCCCTGTGAGGTGCAAAGGTCCCTTCCTGGTCTGGTACACTTGAGGGGTCTGTCTCTCTGTGGGACATTAGTGACGTGGGAAAGTGGCCCCCACAGCACTGGTAAATGAGGCGGCTGTCCTGGCTGTCCTGGGAGGCCCGCTGTGAACCACTCCATGTGTTGGTGTCAGGGAGGGCAGGGCTGGGGGGTCAGAGCGGGGGAGACCTGGGCCTGGGAAGCACATGTCTGTCACACGTTGAGTCCCAGCTCTGCATCTCCCCTGAGTCGTTCTGTTCCCAGGTTGCTCTGTCTCTAGAATGAAGACCGAGGTTTTCACTGAGCCAGGGCCACCCTCACCCCATAATGTTGCCTCGAAGATGCAGTGAGTGATGGGAGCCCCGCCAGCCACTGTCACTACTCTGCCTTCCTTACACCAGTCCTGCTGAGGCTGGGCTCCCTGTCCCTCATTCACTGTCCTGTAGGGTGAGGGGACCTGCGGAAGCACGGGCAGGGAGCACCCTGGGCGAGCAAGGCCTGGTGGCACGGCCTCGCTGTGAGCCTTGCCCACTTCTCCCTGCGCTGCTGGTCTGTGGGGGGCCAGCAGTTCTGTGGTCCAGTGAGTGACTCAGGCAGGCCCCTTGCTGGGGCCAGCTGGAGTCCTCATTGTTCGTGGACTGTATATTTGTGAATTCACCCCTTTGCTGAAATCCATCTGTAACCCCAAATCAGTATTCAGCACACTTTTTCTGGTTAGGGTGGACATTTGTAAAGCGATGGAAAATGTGTCCCCTGCACTCAGGTTCACAGCCGAGGTTGTGTGAGGAGACCGTGTCCTGACGGTAGATGGGAGTGTGCAGGCCCACTCGGTGCCGGGTATCTCACACCTCATGCTTTCTGTGGGTGGCTCATGGTGCTCCCCAGTGCGGTGCCCAGGTGCTGCCTGGTCCAGCACAGGAGGGCTATGCTGCGCTGCGTGGAGGTGTGTTCAGCGAGCTTCCCTCCAGCTGCGTTCAGTTGAGGAATGAATAGAACCCTGCCTTGAGGCCATGCATGGTCAGCTGATGATGGCACAGTGACCAAAGGCTCTGGGAGCCCACCCCGTGTTGCCCCCGAGAGCAGGGGCCATTCAGTGCTGGAGGCTGGGTCTCAGGAGAGGACCCCAGCCCAGAGCCGGCCACCTGGACCGGAGCTGTCCGCAGTGCTGAGCGCATCTGTCTCAGCTTCAGGGGCTGCTGCAGGAGTCCATCCCCTGGATTCAAAGGTGGAGTCCCTCCAGGTGGGTGGCAGGGTGCTGTGGTTTAGATACTAGAGGTGGACGATGCAAGAAGGCTTAGAGTGAGGCAGCCGGAGCCTGAACCCTATCAGCGCATCAGTCCCTGGTAGGGAGTAACTGGGTGGTGACAGTAGGCAGGTGGGGTGTGGCTGGAGGAGGGGGTCCCGGAGGAGGTGCCTTTGGGGTTTATCTGCTTTGAGCTGAGTTTGGTCTCTGCTCCCGGGTGCCATGTTCCCAGCTGCTTTCCTCAGCCACATACTTCTGCCATGATGCCCTGCCCTACCTCACACCCCAAAGAATGGAGCTGAGATCTCTGAAACCATGAGCCTTAAAATAAACTTTTCCTCCTTAAAATTGCTCTTGTCAGGTCTTTTGGTCACAGTAATGGAAAAGCTGACTGAAATGCAGGCCAACGGGGGGAAGAGGGTTCTGGAGACTAGGAGACTCTACTGGCTGGTGACCCAAGTGACTTCTTCCTGGGCTGTGGAGACCTGTGTGTCCTTGGCAGACTGGCTCTTCCCGCTGGCACACCATGCTGGTGATGCTGTGCTGCGTCCCACAGCCAACAGCCCCGGTTTCTTAGAGCTTGCTGGCACGTGGCAGCAGCCAGAGGGAAGGCACTGGACTGTGAGACGGGCCTGCACCTGCAGCACAGAGCACGGCGCAACTCCTGAGCCAGGGGAGAGAAGCAGGGCTCAGCCAGCCCTGGCACCTGAGTGGGAGTCGGGGCGGCCTTGGAGGCTCATGAGTCAGAGAGACCCTGAAGCCAAAAGAGGACTGTGGCCCATGCGCTCCTCTATGGTCCTGCTTGGGCCCTTCTTTGTGTGTGTGTGTGTGGGGCTCGTTTCTTATGAAGCTGGGGTGTTGCATGTATTTAGCCTGCATTTATTGAATACCTGCTGTGTGCCTGGTGCTGATGTGGGCACTAGGATCTAA
The DNA here is from genome assembly GCA_004024805.1 of Geosciurus inauris. Taxonomy (NCBI): domain Eukaryota; kingdom Metazoa; phylum Chordata; class Mammalia; order Rodentia; family Sciuridae; genus Geosciurus; species Geosciurus inauris. The sequence goes on along the minus strand of PVHX01008157.1, from coordinate 74,023 downwards.
TAGCGACCTAGTTCTTCCTCTGGGGACACCTTGGTGTCAGTGCATGGGTGTAGAATGGCAGGTTTTGACAAGGTTCTGATGGCAGCTAAGCAATGTGATAGAATAGGGTGGCCCCTGGGGACATGTTTAACAGGAGTCGGGGATCTCTCTGCAGAGGTGACATCTAAGCCAAACCTAGAGGGGAGGGGAGGAGCCTGCACCCAGGCCCTGAAGGGAGTGTGCATGGTACTTTGGGCAGCCAGCCGGCGTGGCCAGGGAGAGGTGAGCAAGGGGGACGACATGGGAGTGCTTGGTAAGCACTTTGGATTTTTTTCCTGATTTGATGGACAGGCCCTAAGGGAGAGGGCAGGAAAAGGCCTGTAAATAAAGTTCTACCAGGGCTGGGTTTGTAGCTCAGCGGCATGTGTGAGGCCCTGGGTTCCATCCTCAGCACTACATACAAACCAATAAAATACATTGTGTCCATCTACAACTAAAAAAAAATAAAAATAAATAAATAAATAAAGTTCTACCAGCTTCAGGGTGCGGCATGGCCATCGGGAATAGAATTGGAGGCAGGTGCTGGTCAGCAGAGATGGTGCTGGTTTAGACAAGATGTTGGCAGGCAGTGTCGCCTGCTGAACTTTCTGATGGTCTCATGGCTGCTGGGACATGTGTTTCATGGGTACATATGGGCGGGACCAGCACGGGGCCTGGCACACTGCACATGTGGCCTGTCAACCCCCAGGGTGTGGCCCCTGGTGGCTGGGGACCAGGCCCTGTGCTCCAGAACCCTGTGTGAGCCCAGCCACCCTGCTAGGAGTCCCCATGGGCAGGTAGCCTGCTTCAGCTGCCTGGACTCCTGGAGACCAAGGAGATTCGCTGCAAGGTGATTTTGAGCCTGTAAAGCAGGGATGGGACCCTGCTGGACCCTGCTGGGCTTGGAGCCTACTGTAGAGCCACCAGCAGCAGGCAGTGCCAGGCCCCAGGCTCCCCTGCTCCCACCAACTCTACCTGTACCCCTGGGGCTGCAGCTGCCTGCTGAGTGCATTTTGGATGACTCAGGTTCAACAGGTTGCTGAGCACTGAGATTTCCCATGAGCCTGAGTGTGGGCACCCGGCAGATCTATCTCCAGCTCTATGAACTTGGGTGCCTTCTTCAGAATTTGGGGAGTGGGTACTGGGGGCTGAACCCAGAGGTGCTCTACTGCTAAGCTACACCCCCAGCCCGAGCAATTTAGCAAGAAAAGGGCTGGGGATGGGTAGCTCAGCGGTAGAGCGCCCTGGGGTTCAATCTCTAATGGGGGGGGCCTGAACCTATGTTTAAAGGACCAGAGTCTAGTCCAGGAACAGCTGTCCTGCCTTTGCCTAATTTTGCAGGGCTCTGTGGTGGTGTGGATTGGGCGTTTCATGTTTGGAAAGTGGGGCAGGAATTTCAAAGTCATGAGATGTCACCGACAGTGCATTGGTTCTGCCTGGCCCTTGTGAGCCTGGACAGCAGTCTGTGCTGTGGGCTCTCCTGGCCTGTGCTCCTGAGGCTGACGAGGCTCACTGACCTGGACCCCTCCCCGAGGGAGGCTGCTTTTACCTTTTACCCTCCTGCTGGCTGCTCCTGTGTCTGGAGGCCAGGTGGAGCATGGGAGCTGGCCAGGATAGGGCTAGTCTTGAGCCCTGGTTCTTGGGCTAATGGTGTGGCTAGGGCTCTCTGCTGGTGACAGCACCATGGCTGACCCCTGGGAGGAGGAACCTGGGCAGATCCTGCTTGTGCCACTGATTGCCCATGAGGCTGGGAGAGGGTCCTGCTGGCCCTCGGGACTGGGCCCTGCCAGTGCAGTGCTAGGCCCAGATCAGAGTGGCAGATGGGGCAGGAGGGGACAGCAACAGCTAGCGTGCGCTGGTGAGGAGGGCGCCGGGGGTGTGTGGGTTCTGAGCCAGAGGGCGGAGCCCACCTTGTGGAGCCCACCTTGTGGGGTCTGCTGTGCCAGGCACGGCTCTTCCACCCACGGTCCGGCTCACCTGCATCTACCCCAAGGGAGTCGTAGCTCAGAGGCTAAGCCACCTGCCTACTGCGACATAACGGAAGTGGCATTGGAATGGTGACCCAGATACCTCCTACCAAAACCTGTGGGCTTTTTCTTCTCATGCAAAAAAGAAAAGAAAAGACAAATACTTATCAGAAAGAAATACCATCTGTAATGAAATCTGTGCAAGAATCAAATAGCAACCTGCGCAGGGTTCCTGTTTGCCTGGGAAGCAGCTGGAAGGGCGACTGTCCCTTTAAGTCGGATTCTCGGTGGGAACTGCCGCAGCTTGGGGGCGGGTGGGGTGAGGATGTCCGCGGCGCCGCCCAGGCAGATGCCGCCTCGGACCGGGCTCCCAGCCCAGCCCGCGGCCACTGCTCCTGCAGGCAGCTTACGCGCAGGGATCCCATGTGGGGGCCGGGAGCGGGGCAGTGGGCCTCCAGGGAGGCGCGCCTGCCGCTCTGGGTGCCTGGGTGCCTGGGGTGGGGCGGGGAGCCCAGAAGGGACAGCGAGAAGGGACAGCGCCTGGCGGACCCCCAGGACGCCGCTCACCCCCGGCCTCTCCCTGCAGGGTGCTTCAAGGACGACCGCATCGTCTTCTGGACTTGGATGTTCTCCACCTACTTCATGGAGAAGTGGGCCCCCCGGCAGGACGACATGCTCTTCTACGTGCGCCGGAAGCTCGCCTACACCGGCAGCGAGAGCGGCGAGGGCCACAAGGTGGGTGACTGCGGCCCCACGGAGCTGCTTCCGGCCAGAGGTGGGCTTCCCAAGGCCTCGGCAGCCTGGGGGCCACTGGTGCTGAGGCTGAGACAGGCTCCTCACTGGCCACCTGTCTCCGCCAGGACACCCGAGGTGGCACCACTGCAGCTTTGAGGACATGGCCAGCCTCCCACCATGAGGGAGGAGGCCTGACCCCAGGGTCCAGGGCCCTAGGCGGCTGTGGGCAGGGCCACCTGGCTGCAGGTGCTGCTGTTGCTGCCTTCCGCTGGCCCAGCGTGTTCCTTAGCCAGGACACAGGCCGCCTCTGCCTCTTGGTCTCAGTGAACAGCCTGGCTGGGCAGACAGGAAACCTGGGTTCAGGGACGAAGGGCTCATTGAGGTGTCCCCTCAGTGAGCTGAAGTGTGTGCAGGAGTCGGGACAAATTCTTCAGGCTGTTTTTCAGCTTCAGGAGTTTGTCACATATTTAAGAAATCCTAATGGTAAGCGTGGAAGTGCTTGGTTTTCCCTTAAAAACAAAACCAAAGAGAGGGCTGTGGGGCCAGGTGTGCACTGGGTAGCCCGCCTGGCCACAGAGCCCACGCTTGCTCAGGCAGCCCGTGCGGAGCCCTTCCTGCCGTGTGTCTGCCCTGAGAGCCCGAATACCTGCAGGGCGGGACAGCTACGGGCCTGGGAGCCTGTGGCAAAGGAGCCCTCGTGTCTTCTCGCCTGGGAGGGACCAGGAGGAGACCACGAGCCACTGGTCAGAGAAGCAGAAGAGCTGAGCAGGGGAGGGTCTGGAGAAGTGGCGTGGCCAGTGATGGGGCCAGGGAGGCTGTGGAGGCCTGGCAGAGCCGTTTCAGTGGTGGGGGGGCGGGTGAGGGACTTGACTGGTGGAGGTGTTAGTAATGGGACTCTCAGTCTGGTCACCTCACCTGTCCTGTGTGGTGGGCAGTCTCAGCCAGCTGCCTAGACCGGCTTTTCCCCCAGTTGTGGGGTGACGTGTCGGGTCATCTCAGGCTCAGGCCCTTGCTCCATGAGGGTGGGGCCCTGCCGTCCTGCACCTCTGGGTGTCTGGAAGGTCGGGTGGTGTGACCACAGCGGTGCCCTTGGCAAGATGCTGCTGGTGTCTGGCTCTTCCTCAGACTGGTGACTCTTGCTGTGGGTGCTCCCTGCTGCAGCCTCAGCATGGCCCTGGGGGATGGGACCTTCTCTCCTACAGCCACACTTAAGAGGTGGATGCCCTTGTCTGCTCAGGGGGGAGCAGCTGGGGTGGCAAAGCAGTGGGCCCCAGCCTGTGTCCCCAGCCACTCCAGCCTATCAGTGTCTGCTGGAGTCAGGTTGCAAAGGATCCTCTTGGTAAAATCTTGGTCTTTTCCTTAAGGGAAAGGTGACCGTGGCCAGAGGCTCTAAAGAGGCCAGGCCACATTGAGGCGTTCCTGTCTTCAGTTCCAGGAGAGGTCACAGCTCTGGTCAGGAGGGCAGAGGGGAGGACAGGTCTGTGTGCCCTGGAGAGGCCTGATGAGGGGGGAGAGGGTGGGCAGGGAAGGGGCAGAGGAGAAATGAGAGGCGTGAGCCTCCTCGGGGAAGGAGCAGCCAGCCCAGGACTGAAGAATTTGAAACGGGAGGGGCAGGGCTGCATGCGAATCTCCAGACGATTAGGGAGTGTCGGAGTCCGGCAGGAGCACTGTGCACCCACGGTGAGCCGGTGAGCCGTGTGCAAGTGCCCCAGAGCTGGCCGCTGCCTTTAGGAAGCCCGCTGTCTGAGGGGACAGGCAGACATCATGGCCAGTGGTGTAGAGTCACCTGTGCTCTCATGGTGGGCAGAACGGGGCCAGTGGGGGCTGCAAAAAGAAAGTGACATCTATCCACAGTCATAGGATGGAGAAGGCAGCTGTGGACTGAGGACATACCATGGGGAGGGACTAGCACCTGTAGTGTGGGTGGGATTGCCAGGTACCTGTGACCCAGGGTGTGACAGCAACATAGTGCCTTGCCAGAGTGGCATTTGCTGCAGTATGTGGAGGGCCAAGACCTGCCTAGAATCCCCCCTACACAGTGCACTTTCTGTAGCTCACCAGGCTGCAGTGCAGAGGACGGCCTGCAGGGGGCGGGCTGGCAGCACAAACACGGAGCCCCGCCCCACGGAGGACAAATGGCAGACCCGCCTTGTCTGCTGCGCCTGCGCACTGAGAGTCTTCTGCGGCAAGCGTGGAGCAGGCTCCCTCCCCTTCCCACTTGTCCCGATCCCACTGGTCCCGGTTGCCACGGTAACCGGATGGGCTGGTGGAGGAGGGTGGATAGGCAGAGCCAGCGCTGCAGTGTGGGTGGACGCAGGATGCTGAGATCTCTGCACCCTGCTGCCGGGACACATTGGGGTGGGGGGATGAAATACTCCCAGCGGCCCTTTTGTCCCTGGCAGTGATGAGTGCTGGCAGGTTTGTGGCCTCCTCTGCTGGTGGCCCATGCAGTGTGCCACTGTCACTCCCATTGACACCCTCAGCACTCCTGGGGTACAGATTACCTTAAACCCACTCACTACAGGAAAACCCAAGCTCAGGGTCAGGGAGGAGCCTGCCTTGGACACACTGCTCCTGGTGGCGCAGCTCTGCCCAGTCGCCTTTTCCCTTGGAGTAGGTTTTCCTGAGCATGGCAGGCACACGGAAGAGCAGCATGCATAGCTTGATGGTCTCTCCCAGTCGGAGCTCCTGGGTCACCAGCCCCCAGATCCAGGCACACCTGAGGCCCCTGGCTGCCCTCAGCTACCTGCCTCCCCCAGGGCAGACCTGGTCATGGAGTCACAGCCCCCTCTGTGTCATTGGGGCTGCGCCTGTGGACTTGGGTGGCTGTGTGCCACTCCCCTGAGGGCACCGCAGCTGTCCCGTCCTGTGGGTGGATGTGTGAGCAGCTTTTGGCACATCCTTGGACCTGTCTCGTGGTGCACGCACGGGCACTTGCCTGTTGGGACAGCTCTTTCTGCTGTCCAAGGTGTGTGGTTCCGGTCTGAAAGCAGCCCTGCACTTGTGCCTCGTGCCTGTCTGTTTACTTGCTGGCCCGCAGAGGCACGCAGAGCCCCCTCCACAGGCAGAGTGCACACCCTTGCTCCCTGTTTGGGGCTGCGTTCTCTTGGAGGAGACTAACCAAGCACTGGAGGAGGGGAGCGGCCCAGCTAGGGTAACGAAGTGAGGCTCGGAGCAGCAGCGGCAGGGCCAGACCCAGCTTAGAGCCTGAAGACTTCTCTGCTGCACAGGCTGTGGGAAGTAGAGTCCCGCCCTAGCACATGCCTTCTCACTCTGAGGGTGACGCTTCTGGCACCTCTACATGGGTGCCAGCTCTGCCTCTGGGTGCACAGACCTGTACATGTGTGAGAGGCCCCAGCACTGCTGCGCTGGGGTGGCTGGTTCCCCTGGTTCCTCTTGGGCCTCACCAAGAACCAGGACCGAAGGCCTCTGGGCAGGACAGATGCATCAAAAGTTGCTTTTGACTTTCGCTAATGCTCTTCTCTCTCTTTCACATGTATGTATTATTTGACCTTCAGTAAATTTGACTTTCATTTGTTACAATGGGATTAATGATACTTGCCTTCCCAGGAGTGTCATCAGGTCCAAAAAATAAATAATTTGTAAAACAGTGAACCCAACCCCTCCTGGCCACTGTGAGCTCAGTAGATGTCACTGTTATTAATGGCACTTGGCAGACATGGTCTTTTTTTAATCATCATGATGACTTTGAGAGGAAGATGGTGGCACTGTACAGAGGTGGAAACCCAGGCCCCAAGCGCTGGGGAGTGGGAGGCCTTGTCCCTCTCATGCCTGCTCGGTGCATGGTGGGGCACGGGTGCCCGCAGGCTGCCCCTGGCCCAGCACGCTCACTTGTGCCCTCCACCGCAGCAGGCTGAGGCTGAGCCCGAGGTGGAGGTGGAGGTGTACCGGCGGGACTCCAAGAAGTTGCCGGGCCTGGGAGACCCTGACATCGACTGGGAGGAGAGTGTGTGCCTGAATCTCATCCTGCAGAAGGTATGGCAGGGTGGGGTGGACCTTGCATGGCTCTGAGGGAAGTGGCCCTTCTGCACACTGTCCTGTGCTCTCTTCCAGCTGGACTACATGGTGACTTGTGCAGTGTGCACACGAGCCGATGGAGGTGACATTCACATCCACAAGAAGACATCCCAGGTGAGCCCTGGCTGGAGAGCCCCCAGGCCTCCCTCCTGCCAGCTCAGCCCAGGGCTGCCTCAGGTTTATGCTGAGAAGACACGTCCTCCTCCTCTCTCCCTGCCCTTGCCGGCAAGGGTCTGACCACAGAACTACTTTCAGTGCAAGGGGTCCTGTGTCCCATGCAAAGAGCATGCAACCAGGTCTTGGCATACAGCTCCTTCAGAGTGGCTCTCTGGCTTTGGACAGGCTCTGAGCAGTGTGTCCATGACAGCCCGAACCTGGAGTAGCCCTAGGCCAGCCTGGAAGGTGTGACTTCTCTCAGCCCTTGAAATCTGCTTTCTTTCAGCAAGTGTTTGCATCCCCCAGCAAGCACCCCATGGACAGCAAAGGGGAAGAATCCAAGATGAGTTACCCCAACATCTTCTTCATGATCGACAGCTTCGAGGAGGTGAGTTGCTTGAGCTGGCTGCTGTCCTCTAGCTCTGCTCCAGGCCAGGGTGAGGACCTTTTCCAACAGGAGCTGTTGGGTGCCTCAGGGTGGTCCAGACACGGGCCAGTGTGTGCTCTCTTGCTGGGGCCGACTTGGGGCAGGTGAGTTTCCCAGCCTCGTCTAGAAAATTAGTGTGATGTCATTGTGTGTCCTGCTTGCCCATCAGGGTGGATGACCCACGAGCTGCTGGGTGGGAAAGCACCTCGCAGACTCACAGTGTGTGCCCCCTGGGCGGGGTCTCTGTCATCTCCCATGACCACAAATGGGTGTCTTCATGCCTGTCCACCTTGGCATCCTGAGGTGTCAGATAAGGTGAGGCTTCAGAAGTTACCGGGGCCAAGACTGTGTTTAAAGGCTGGGAAAAGTGGGGCTCACTGGGAAAAGAGCACAGGGTAGAGCAGAAGGGAAACTGCCGCTCCTCTCTCAAGGCCCTGGGAAGTGGTCCCTGTGCTCACTCAGTGGTGGTTAGGTTCCCTGGGAAGACCCACATGGAAGGCGGGCATATCTTTTGGGGCCTCTGAGGCTCAGAGAGGTGATGCACCCTCCCCAACTCATACAGCAAAGCCATCTACATCTGAGTCTCTGCCTTAAAACTCACATCTGTGTGCCAGTCCCTGGGAATAGCAGCTCAGAAATGCAGCATGTGGTCATACCCACCTGGGACACTTGAGTCCAGGTGGTCATGGTGTCAGTGCTGCTGAGTCTTTGACTTGAGCCCAGGGCCCAGTTTGGGGCATGGTGGGCCAGGCAGGGCAGGGCTGCACAGCTGGCATGGGGGAGCTGCCCAGGCAGCCAGGCAGACTTGTAACCTGTCTCATTTGCTCACAGAGGAAGTGTGACGAGGGGCCTGGCCTTCCATGTGGCCCAGCAGGAGCCACACCCTCCAGCCCTAGAGTTTGTGCTGCGAGCCCTGCCCAGGGGGAGGTTGTCCCAAGGGTCTCGGGCAGACTGGGAAGAGCCGGGGGCCATGACGGCTGTCCGCCTCTGCATCTGCATCTTCATCTGCAAAACGGGGCTTCACAAGCAGGCTGTCCTGCAGCCGGGCCAGGCTGCGGCCCGCGTGTTGGCAGTGGACACTCCATGTCCCGCTCTCCTCTTTGTGTCCCCCTCAGGTGTTTAGTGACATGACCGTGGGGGAAGGAGAGATGGTGTGTGTGGAGCTGGTGGCCAGTGACAAGACCAACACTTTCCAGGGGGTCATCTTCCAGGGCTCTATCCGCTACGAGGCGCTCAAGAAGGTGTACGACAACCGGGTGAGTGCGGGCCGTGGACCGCCTGCCGCCCCACCTTCCTGCAAGGTGCCTTGGCCTGCACCTGTGCTGTGCCTGCCCCTGGTGTACCTGTGGCCCCTGTGGCCCTGCTCAGCTGGCCTTGGCCTGGCCCGGCCATCGGATGCACGGGGCCTCCTCTTCCCTCCTCCTCGCTCTGCGCCACGAGCCCCTGGCTTCTGCTTGCCAGGTTCTGGAGACAGGCCAGAGCTGACCCTGACTGCCCAGCTGCAGGGAGAGGAGCCCAGGCTGTTCCCGTGCGGTGGGGCTGTCTTGGGGCCAGTGCCTTTCCCAGCCTGGGGTAGGGGTCAGGATGGGGCCCCTGTAAGCTGGCACCCTGTCCTCCCCGGGTACTGGACCCGGTTGTAGCACAGGTCCTTGGGCCGTGAGAATGGCGCCAGCCAGGTCTGGAATACTGCCCTGCCCAGCCCCTCCCCGGGGCAGCCCTCAGGGATGGTTGCCCTGGCTGCTGGGTCCCCAAGGGGAGGCCTGTGCCCCAGTCCCAGCACTCTGGCTCAGGCCACATCCCACCTGCAGGTGAGCGTGGCCGCTCGCATGGCCCAGAAGATGTCATTTGGCTTCTACAAGTACAACAACATGGAGTTTGTGCGCATGAAGGGGCCCCAGGGAAAAGGCCATGCCGAGATGGCCGTCAGCCGTGTGTCCACTGGCGACACGTCCCCCTGCGGGACTGAAGAGGACTCCAGCCCAGCTTCGCCCATGCATGAGCGGGTAAGGGCTACACAGCTGGGGGAGGGGCCTCCTGTGCCTCGGATTTGCTTCCCACACGTCTCCTAACCCACAGTCCCTGGGAGGTAGGGACCATCACTCCCACCCACAAGGAGGCCGAGGAGGCCGAGGCTCAGAGAGGTAGGTGGCTTGCCCAATGTCACACAGTAGCCGGGGCCAGAGCTTATTATGCTTCTCTGAGCTGCCATTGCATCCGGGGTGAGTCCCCAGTGGCTATGGACAGGAGAGTCTGACCAGAAAGCCAGGCCTAGCCCTGATGCCTGCCTGGCTGGACCTGCTGGGTGAGGTGGCCATGTGAGCCCTGGCTGGTGAGTCAGATGGGGATGAGGAGGAGCGGCCTTTCTGCTGCCCCAAGGTGGGCAGAGCACAGCCTTGCAGCCATGGGCTCCTCCTGGGTCCCTGTGGGCAGAGGTAGGGTCCTTCCCCAGGCCTGGAACCAGGCTGCTGCCCAGGTCACATACCTCTTGGGGACATCACTAGGCCTTAGGGTGGAGAGCTGAGGTCAGCAGCAGCTTCACCCCCAGGGCTCAGGTGGGACAAAGTCTCTGGTTACTGGCTTCCTCACTCTGCTGGGGTCTCTAGAAGGGAGGGCTGCTGAGGGCTGCAGGCCCTGGAGGAGACAGGCAGGGTGGTGCGCTGGGCTGGGAGCAGCCTGCCCAGCCCTGGGCCGGAGACCGTGTGCCTGGGCCCGGGGCTGTGCCAGCCTCTTTTCCTCCAGCCTCCGCTTTCACTGTCAGACACTTGCCTCCCAGGTATGGCCTGGCGGGTGCGAGTGTGCCTCACAGCAGCGTGGGGGCTGGGTGTGGTGGCCCACTGCCCCAGTGGAGTGGCCTGGTGGCTTCTCTGGCTGCTGGTATACTGGGGGTCACTGCCCAGGGGCCTGAGGCAAGAAAGCACCTGTCTGTACTTTGTTCTGTAAAAAGATCTTAACCGCGATGGTCTCCAGGGACCCGGGCACTGGTTTCCTTTTCTGCACGACTTTTTAAAAAAACTACCTTGATCAGTGTGTCTTATAAGACAAACAAATGCTGTTTCTTATGAAGACGAGTGAGGCTTCCAAGCGGGCCTCTTCTCCTGGGAACGGAGGGGTTTGTGTCTCTGAGATAAGGGGTCTCATTCTTCCTGGGTCTGAATTGCCCATTGGAACCCTGAAAAGATGTGCGTGAAAGTGCATGTGAAGTCGTGGCCTGGTCCGTGGGCTGGGCCAGCTGGGCGCGGAGCGACCATGTGTGTCACCAGACCTGCCCAAACCTCTGTTTTCCCATCTCCCAGGTAGGGTGGCTGTGAGGGGCAAGGTAGCCCCTGACCCTGGTAGCAGGAGGCCCTGGGCGCTAGGGTCATGCGGGCCGACAGCCAGACCTGAGCCCTGGGGGTCCTGCTCTTTGCTCCCTGTCACATGTCCTCTCATTCCCAGAGGCCACCTGTAACTAGCGCGGACCACAAATGCAGACTGTGTGTTGTAGCTTCTGGTGTTTGTTTTTTTTTTTTATCTTTTAAACCTTCCCGGCTTGTGGGAGGACCGTCTGGAGCCCAGCAGCCGCCGGGACTTTGGTGAATGTCGGAGCTGTGACAGGAGGCCGATGGGGCCCTCGAAGTCTCAGTCCCAGCTCATCTTGCTGCTCTGATTCTTGTTTGCATGGGGAGGAGGGAGGAGATGGGCCCAGTTCCCTCTGCCTGGAACGCCCTTCCCCCCCTTCTTCACCTGGCGAACTCCTACTCGTCCTTCAAGACCCAGCTCAAGTGCACCTCTTCCAGGAAGCCTGCCCTGATGGCCCAGGCTGCTGATCCCTCTGCTCCCCGTTCTGTCTCAGCGGCCAGCATGCTGTCTGTGGCTGTCACTCTCTGAGTTTGGCACCCTAACAGACTGTGAGCCCCTCGGGGGCAGGGACCTGTCTGTACCTGTGTGTCAGCCTGCCTGAGTAGGTGTGGACGTCAGGCGGATGGAACCATGTGCGCTGGCGGGAGGAGTGGAGGTGGTGGCCCCTAGCCACTCAGCTGTCGTGCTTCTCCTGGGAGGGGCGGGCCACCAGAGGGATGAGGCCTCTGGACTGGGAGGACACCAGTGGGTGACCTGGCTACAGGCCCAGTTTTGCCACCAGGCCGCTGGCTGACCTTAGGCAAGCCAAGGTCACTGTCCTGTCTTCCTTTCCGTGCTGTCAGATGGGCAGCACCAGCCCCTGGCATGTGGCTGGAGGATCCAGGGGCTGGTGGTGTGGCTCAGGCTTGATTCACGACCACACCTGTCCCGCTGTCTGGGTGGAGGCCATGAAGAGGCGCCCTGCACCCTTCCTGGTGGCAGTGGGCTTCCTCCTTGGGCACTACAGCCAGGCGTTCTGCCCTTGCCCAGGATGGCTGCTCAAGGGCCAGGGTCAGTGGCCGCAGCCCAGTAACTGCTTTCCTGGGACTGGGAGCTGGTTGGTTGAGGGCAGGACATGAGCGGCCCTGGGGCCCCGAGACCCCGGCTGCTCTTGCTGCTCCAGTGACTTGGGCTCCTTGTTCCCAGGTGACCTCCTTCAGCACTCCCCCAACCCCGGAGCGGAACAATAGGCCTGCCTTCTTCTCCCCGTCCCTCAAGAGGAAGGTGCCCCGGAACCGGATCGCCGAGATGAAGAAGTCTCACTCGGCCAACGACAGTGAGGAGTTTTTCCGAGAGGACGATGGTGGAGGTGAGCCTGGTCCCGGGGCTTGGCGGGTGCCGCATGCAGGCGCTGGCAGGGGCAGGAGTGCCGTGCAGACAGCCCTGGGCGCCGCTTGGTTTGGGGACCGCTCCACGCAGCCAGGGGCGCTGAGCGTGGCTGTGGCCCGGCTCCCGTTGCACTCCTCTATCACTGGCCAGCCTGCCTCACTAGAATCTTCCATGGTGGGTGTGTCTCAGGGTTGCCCGCCCCATCTCTGCTCAGCACACTGTTCTCCAGTGACAGAATCATGACTTACAGGACTCCCTTGGGCTCCAGCCAGCAGCCTTCTGGGCATCTCTGCCCAGTGTCCAGGGGCCTCAGTTCCCAGGGCGCGGTCTGCACCTCCCACACGCCAGCCCCTTCCCTGCGTCCTCGCAGTGATTACCGCCGTCAGCAAGCTGTGCAGCCAGGAAACGGGTCCTCTTCTATCTTATGGGTCAGGGGGAGCCACCGGAGGGGCTTGGAAGTGGACTTGAGGGGTCGGGAGGGAGGTCCTAGCACACTGCTGGTGAGGACCGAGCATCCCTCGAGGACCCCGGGAGCAGCGGGCGTGTGCCAGCCCATGCACGCGCACGCCTCGAGGGCAGCAGAGTGAAGGCTGCAGGCGCCATCCCACGGGGGCCCAGGTGGAGCAGGGGCGGCACCGGTGGGGCTTGGTGGCTGTCCTTGTCCCGGGAGACCCAGGCACTGACCTTGACCTGCTCTTGCCCAAGCCCCCCCACTGGCTCATTCCTGGCTTGGGGAAGGGCCCACAGCATTGGGTCCACCTGCTGGGACAGTTCTCCCGGCTGGCCCAGAGCTCTGCCCTGCTGCCCCCACGGCCTGCAGTTGGCAGTGCCTCGTTCCAGGAACAAACAGGCCACAGGGAAGCAGAGGCCCGCAAGGAGACTCAGCTAGACACGGAAGGGCAGGCTGGAGCGGGCGGGGAAGGGGCGGGGGGTGGGGGGCTCACAGGTGGGGAGGCGGCGGCTCTGCCGTGTGTGGGGGCTGGGCTGCAGGAGTGCCCGGGACACAGCCGAGGGTGGTACTGGTCTGGGCTCGGCCATCTGCCCCTGCAGCTCCTCTCGGGTCCCCTCTGCTGGGACCCTGACCTGGCTTTCTGACATCCAGCCGACCTGCACAATGCAACCAATCTGCGGTCCCGGTCCCTGTCGGGCACAGGACGGTCCCTGGTCGGGTCCTGGCTGAAGCTGAACAGAGCTGATGGGAACTTCCTTCTCTATGCACACTTGACATACGTCACTTTGCCGCTGCATCGGATCTTAACAGGTGAGGCAGTGGGTGTGGAGGAGCAGAGCCCCTTCTCTGCGGCTGCCCGGACTCCCAGGGTCCTGTGGCTCCGGGCTGTCTCCCCGCACTGTGCATCCCTGCAGGCTCAGCCTGCCTGCTCCCGACGTCAGCTGGGCTGCAGCGCTTCCGGAACCAGGGTCCCCCTTTGCACACCTGCCTGCAGTTCTTTTTCAAATTTTTTTTTAGTTGTAGATGGACACAGACATCTTTATTTATTTTTACGTGGTGCTGAGGATTGAACCCAGTGCCTCATGCATGCGAGGCAAGCGCTCTGCCACTGAGCCACAACCCCAGCCCTGCCTGCAGTTCCTGCTGTTCCTTCTTGAGTGGCTGTAGTCCTGGGGTGTCACCCGTGGGCGAGGCTTGGCTCTCAGGCCTGCAGCCCTGAGGTGAGGGGTCTGGGGTCAGGCTGCTCTTTCCTTGCCCTGTCCTAGCTCTGCAGCTGCTCTGGGGCCTTTCTGCATGTGAGGTGGGTGATGGTGTGTGGCCACTGTGGGCTCCTCCTAGGACCTGCTGTGGCCAGGTATGGCGGTTGAGTACCCCTGACTCTCGCCCCCTGCTGGCCCTAGACATCCTGGAAGTACGGCAGAAGCCCATCCTGATGACCTAGAGTGTGCGGAGCCTGCTCGGAGCCCTGGCCCTGTTCAGCCCTGTGAGTGCTGCCAAGTGCCTACCTGTCACCGCCACCGGGGTCTTCTGTGACAAGCCAGCACTGGAGCCACAGCCAGGCGGGGCCCTTTGACTCTCGGGGCCAGGGCCAACTCTAGAACACCAGCCCAAACTGAAGTGCCTCGTACTCCTCCTGCTGGCTCTGCTCCTGCCGTGTGCCGCCACTCACCCCAGCCCACCTCTGGAGAGCTCTCTGCACCAGAGGCCAGAGACACCAAGAGGCCATAGGGGCAGCCAGCGTCCAGAATGTGCCCAGGCCCACCGACCTGGCTCACAGCTGACAAAGGCCTGACCACCCGCTGGGCGCTCAGTGGTCAGTCTGTCTGTGTCCCTAGGAAAGCTCAGCTGAGGATTTTGCAGAGCGGTACCGACACACTTGGGCCTCCAGCAGTCCAGCTCACCCTCCCCTAGTCACCGCTGTCACAACAGGTCACTGCAGGAAGACGGGGAGGATGAGACATGCTGGTCCTGGGCTGGAGCACCTCGCTTACACCCAGCTCCGGAACAGCTCGGAGCCAAGCAGATTGCCCTGATTCTGCCAGAATGGCCTTTCGCTTCCAGCCAAAGAACACCACCAACAACACACCTCCAACCCGGCCACGTCCGTGCCGGGCCTCAGCTGGAGGGTCCCTCAGAATGTGGATTCTGTGGGCAGGTGGGCGGGCGTGGTGGTCAGTGTCTGATGTGGGCTGGGCTGGCCTCTCGGGAAGGCTGTAGGCAGGACTGCCATCCTGCGGCTGCCGAGGGCTGGGCACCATTTCCTCTCCTTGGTGGCCTTCGGCTAGTGTGCTGGTCCCGTTTCTCAGACCAGCTCCCTGGGCAAGGGGGCGGGGCTCGGCTGGGTGTGCACGGCAGGGGCACGGCAGGGGCAGGCGGTCGGTGTTGGGCTGCCAGCCTGGCCTTGCCCTAGCGCGAAGGAGCCGCATCTGGTGACGCGCGGTGTGCTCTTATGAGCAGAGGCCTCCCCCACCCAACAGGGAATAAACTGGAAGCTGGGTCTCTTTGTTGCTGTTTTGGTTTGAAGTCCCCCACGCTGGAGGGCACCAGTTGTGTTGAAGACCCTCCTCAGGCCACAGAGGCAGAGCAGGGCCCGTCCTCCTGTCTGCGTCTGCGGGCTCCGGGCATGGGGCACCACCTTGGGACTTTCTCCAGGTTTTGTGTGTTGTTATTAAAAGCTGCTGCTGCATTTCCCTCTGCCTCAGTCTGCCCGCTGCGAGCGGGGCTGATGCCACCTACCTCACTCGAGTCTCCGGGGTTCAATGTACCACTGGGTCAGGGCACCATCAGTCATTCCGCGTGGTGTGGGTTGGCTGGGCGGCTGCTTGGGAGGCTCGCCACCTCTCCCCCTTGGTAATGACGCATGTAGACATGGACCTTCTCCAGCAGGTCTGGCCCCAGCTGGAGCTTCAGCTCAGCTCTGCTGGTTGTGCCAGTGCCATAGGGCAGCAGGGTCAGGTCAGGCCCCTGAGTGCCTGCGCAGAGCCATGGACGTGGGAGCCTGGCCTGTGTCCAGCACACTGTTCTGCAGGGGGCCCTGACACTTCCCATCTGTGTCCAGGATGGCCAAATACACCTCCTGCCTCAAGAACTTTCTCCCTGCTCATCCTGGGGGCTGTGGACTTGTAGACTGGGTCTTGGGAGAAATACAGCCTGATGTGTCTTCCACGGAAGGACGAGGCGGTCCGGGACGGGCAGTGGCAGTGGCTCTTGCTGTAGGTGGGGCAGCTGAGGACCTGTGGAAGGCACATGCCGGTGCTTCCCAGGTCGCAGATGTGCAGAGGTGTTGGAGGTCACAGCTGTGAGCATATAGCGTGTGACCAGGAGCATGTGGTGGCTGAAGCCCCGCCCGCAGCTTGGACCACGCTGTGCTGCCTCGGGACACATGTAGGCCTTGGATGGTGTCTGCTGTTCTCAGTCTTTCAAGCACTTCTCCAGAAGGTACTTCTGATGCTTAGCTTACAAGGTGCTCAGGGGTACTTGACAGCCAGACTTAAGCTGTCACTTTAAGTAAGGCTTTTTCAGAGTAATGAATTATATCAGTGAAAAAGTGATGAATGCTCACTGAACTAGAGCCCAGCGTCCTGATGTTGGCACGCTGTTGCTTCTTGAAGGCCATCTTAAAGTTTTCTGGGAATGCCTGTCCCTTGAGCAATCAGGGCACCGAAGCGAGTGCATAGGTCCTACCTGGGAAGTACAGCGTTTTCCTCTGAGGAAGCCTGGGTGTCAGTGTTTAGGACATTAAGAAGAAAACTGTGGGCTTTTTTTTTTTTTTAAATAAACGTCTCGGCCACTCCGGCAGGGCCTGTGCCTCCGTTCACATCTTCTGTCGGCACTTGGAAGTGCGGGTGAAGGCAGCTTTGCCTTCGGAGGTCTTACTGGAACTTCTAGGTGCCTGCAAAGCAGCCAGGCTCACTTTTTCAAAAGAATATTATTTAAAACAATTTAGCAGAGAAGTGGTCAAAAGAGAACAAAAAGCAAGACATTCCTCAGCCAGTAGCATGGTAGAGAGGTGGTGACGTGGGGTTTCTGTCTGTGTGGAGTGACGACAGACCAGGAGGGTGTGCTCCTCGTGGTTTTTCTAAAAAACCCAGCTAGAATGGGTTTTTTACCCTGTTTGCTCACAAGTACGTTAGTTAAGAGACAACTTTAGAAGATGTTTCCATCCCCGATTCTAGTGACTTGAATTTTGAAAATACATGTGACAGTGTCATTCCTGGTGGATTTAAATCATTGGCCAAAGTTCTTCCAAGGCCTTTATATTAGATATCTGCCAACTTGATATTGAACTTGGTGGGTTTCACCTGGAAATATGTTCTCTTCAGTTTTCTGGGTTAACTGGAATTTGGTTTCACATCCAGCCTCAAACACCAGGTCCCTCGACATCACGTGGCTTCTCCCTGTCAGGCTGGCTCTCGTCTTTGTACTGGAAAGCAAATTCTCAAGAAATCAATCCTAACAGGACGGATGACTCTAGAGAGTGAAAGTGCATGTGCCCTTGAAGCTGAGGGAGGCTCTGGAGGGGTTGGCAACAACCCCTGCAGGGGGAGCTGCTCCGAGTGCCACCCTGTGCCTCTGCAGACGACCTCTGGGAGTCAGGGTACCCGCCGGACCTGCTTTTCTCACTTCGCTTTCACTGACTGGATACTGAAAATGATCCTCTGTGGAAACAGAATCCTCCAGCCCTTTCTCTGAGCCCACTTCTTGGCCACCCCACAAACAAGACCACTTGACACCTGGGCTGAGCTCCACATCAGGTGGAGCCCAGGCGTGGAGGGAGCAGGGGTGTGTGGAGAGTTTACGTTTACAGCTTCCTCTCATTCCCAAAGTGATCGGGTCCGTTAGGATTCTGGACCATGGCCTCTATCAATCAAAAGCAGCAGCGATCCTCCAGCTCTGCCCAGCAGCTGGGAGCGTCGTCTGTCAGACCCTCTTGACTGCAATCCTCCACTTTGCAGAAGGTCAGAAAATTCGTGTAAATGGGAATCTCTTATGGTTTCCAAACTGATTCTATGTATGAGTAATTAAATCTGCAAAGAAAAAATTTTTTTTTGCCACTTTGAGACATAACTCATGGTTTTTATAAAATATATTTCAGCACAAACATCATGCTGGCACACAGTGACCATGTTGGCATGCTAATTGCCCGTGGTTTTCCATAAAGGTCCCCGGCTAATTGGTGAGCCATCTTCCACCTGCAGCAGAATCATCTCCAGGCAAGATTTGCAGTTGTCTGTCAGCTTTGCTGTATGATTTCATGTTTCTTTGGAAAGTTGCTTTGCTTATTAAAGTTATTTTCTCTTGGTTTCCTCTACTCTGTACCTACCTAGTTATTTTTTCTGTTGTGCTCATTTCAGGCCAGTTGCAGATGTTAGAGCAAAGCGATTGCTTAATGATGGAAACTTAGTTTGCCCCAGAATCCTGAAGTGGCTTTTGGGGCTTTCCCACAGGCACTTCTTTGAAATGGGATGTGCTGGAGGCCTGCACAAGTCCTGCAGTGCTCTGGGTATGTTAGTGCTAGCCATCTAGGAGTCTGCACCAGAGGTGCCATGTTTACAAAGTCAGGTCACAGGACATGTTGCAGGCGTAGCTCTCCGCCCTCACAGTTGTGCTGTGGAACTTGCCAACTCCTCGCAAGTGTAGGCAAATGCCTGAACAGGAGCTGGGGCTGGCTTTGGGTTTTGGGCATGCTCCCAGCGATGGACGAGGTTTTGGATCAGGTGTTCTCACCACCTGGCACCCCACAGGATGCGGGCTGTGTGCTCACATGGGTTCTCTGATCCTCCCAGAGCCTGCTTTTGCATTCATCCTAGGCAGAAAGCCTCAGAACCACCTTCCAGGCAATGGGTTTTTAATACAGCAAATGAACTTGTCACAGGTGTTGGGCGTTAAGTAACCCCCAAGAGACTGTTAAGAGCTACAGAATGGAAAGGAGGGGCAGAGAAAGGGTCTGAGAGAAGCCTTTAGGAATACGGGAAGGTGCAGACCTCTGCCTTAGAAGCACCAGGGCATCCCCAAGGGCAGACTGCAAGGTGGCAGCAGGAGGGGAGGCTTATCAGGTGAACCAGACTTCCTTGCCATCTGGATCAAATCCTGTTTGTTAACTAACTGGGAAGTCCTTTGAAAACAGTCACCACCTGGCCTTTTTTTTTTTTTTTTTTTGGTACTGGTGATTGAACTCAGGGACACTCGACCACTGAGCCACATCCCCAGCCCTATTTTGTGTTTTATGTAGAGACAGGGTGTCACTGAGCTGCTTAGCGCCTCGCCGTTGCTGAGGCTGGCTTTGAACTCGTGATTCTCCTGTCTCAGCCTCCCTAAGTGCTGGGATTACAGGCTTGTGCCACTGCGCCTGGCTTCTGGCCTGCTTTTGAAGGCCGATATTCAGGTCTGGTCTTCTCATAGTTTGAGCTGGGCCACACCCTCACCTAGCAGAAAATGCTCCCTGGAATAAGAACCTGGTACTGGGAAAAGAGAAATGAAAACCCAGCCACCTAGCAGTACGCTCATGGATGTGTCTGTGCGAGTGAGTGGATGTGGAGACTGCCATGCTTTTGTGCTTGGCTGGTAGAATGACGAACAGCTGGAAAATTTCTAGGACTAAGGGAAGTGCCTACTTGTAGGGGACTATTAAAGAAAGGGCCAAGTCGTCTTTTCCGTAACAGCATCACTGACCTACCTCCCGCCTCAGCCTCTGCGTAAGTGACAGGCTAACAAGATTTTTTTCTGTATGTAGATGAAGGGTTTTTTCATCTTGGAGTCTGACTTAATAAAACAGGTTACTCAGTTTGAAATAATTTTGATTATATTTTGAATAAACAATTTTGCTCAAAGGACTTTAGCTAATTCCAGAAACCAATTTAGTCTAGTCATTTAACGGACATGTTCAAGAGCACACTGGAAGGAGCCACAGGGATCTGGCTGGGCCACACCACATTACCTAGGCTGGGCATCTAAAGCCAGGGCGTGAGTTTCCCCAAGGGGAACGTGGCTTACCACTTGGCTCCCTGGGCACAGTGACGCCGGTGATACAAGGCTACATACCAAGGCTGACAGAGCTCCTGGCCACTGATAATTACTGCCGGTTCCCTCCGGAGTGTGCCAAGAGCCATCCCATGAACTGCCTGCCTTGGGTCTCAGGGAGGGAGCATGCATACGACAGCTTCACATCAGGATCAAACCTAATGGCTGGTGATACAAATACTTTGAAAGTAATGATGGTTTGGTTGTGCCACTCAATGGACTAAAAGCCACTGCATCAAGTACTTTAAGTGTGGATTTTGTTGTGAATTACGTCCAATTTAAAGTGATAACTGGGCCCTCACCCTAGATTCTGGCTCAGTAAGCCTGGGTTGGGGCCTAAGGGTCTACATTTCTGGCAAGTTCCTAGGTGCTGCTGGCCCCAGGGCCACACCTGGAGACCCTGTGGTAGGACAGCCATGCAGCTGAGCAGCTCCAGCAGGGCTGGTGCAGCTGGGGCACAACCCTGCCCTTTAGTCAGCAAGCTTGGTGTCACCTCAGTGGTTCCCTCCAGATGTCCTGTAGTCCAGGAGCAACAGCTTGATGGACCATCTCTTTTCACTATGGATTTTTTTAAACAAGGAAACACCTTCCAAATCAAATAAATGCTGAGTTACTTAGGAGACTTCAAAAGTATAAACACAATTCCAAAATACTAATTATACAATTTAATGTTAATACCTTGTAATTTTCTAAATCACCCCAAATTTTACGTTGTGAAAAGTTCACAATGTTTTTCTTGATCCTTTTTTGTTTCTGCAGTGCTGTGGACTGAGCACAGGGCCTCATGCATGCTAGGCAGGTGCTGTGCCACTGAGTGAGGCCTCAGCCCAGGTTTACTTTTCAAGGGGGAAATAATGGTTTGCTTTGAGGACTGACCAGAAGACATGACCCCCAGCACCATCCCCACACATCCAGTGGTTACGGATTTGCTATTTCCATTCTTGTTTTTTGTTTTTTGGTACCAGGGATTGAACTCAGGGGCACTCGACCACGGAGCCACCTCCCCAGCCCTATTTTGGGTTTTATGTAGAGACAGGGTCTCACTGAGTTGCTTAGTGCCTTACCATTGCTGAGGCTGGCTTTGAACTCGTGATTCTCCTGTCTCAGCCTCCCTAAGTGCTGGGATTACAGGCTTGCGCCACCGCGCCCGGCTTCCATTCTTGTTTTTTAAAGCAATCCAACACAAACCCAAGGCCTGAATGGTTTGGAGGTGGCCTCGTCCCACACACGGGCCTATGATACACTGGTCTCCAGATTAAGCTAACGTCCCTGTTGTTCACGTTGCCTGGGAAGCTCCTGTAGCTGCTGTGATTCTTTTCCTTCCATTCTGCCTGACTGGTATCCATGCCGAGAGCACCCAAGAGGAACATGAAAGTGTCAAACGCCGTGGCTTTGTTTACTTTTCCATTTATTCACATTTCATGGATTAACACTTCCTCAATGGGATCATTCAAAACTAATACAAACTGAGATTATGTTTGACAATTCAAGTATTTTAGTCTTAGAAAACAATTTCCTATTTAAAGTAAAAAGCAAACAATTTATCCATCTGATTCCAAGAAGGGTTACATCTCCCTTAGAGTGATGCCTGCATCCATGGAGAGTTCTTAGTCTTTACCATGATTGCCATTGGCCAGGAACACACAGCAGCCTGTGCCCAGCGCAGGCTTGGAAGGAAAGACCGGTCTTGACACACTGCTGTCCTCTACAGAACAAGCCATGTTTTTCCTTAAAACTCCCACTTCCAGAATGTAAAGACCTGAGTTTCAAGGAGCCAGAGACTGCAGAGCCTCCTAAGCATGGCACCTGCACTGTGACTGTAGCAACGTTAGAGTAACTGAGGACGCCAAGGACCAGTAACCTGTCAGCCTCAACACACTGAAGAAAGGCTCTCAGTGAACACCGGTTTTTAATTTTAATGCCAAGGTGGAACATTTTCTCTCCAAGAGCAGGCATTTTTTTTTTTTTGGCATGCAGCATAGAATATGATTTAGAATTGAAACTGTAAAACAGTAATTCTCTTCAAGAAAATGTGTCCACTCAGACTTGGCCTCCCATAAGACACCACAGTTCTTTTAAAACCAGCATTTCCAGTGTGATTCTAGGAAGGCAGGCAGCACGACGCTCGGCCTCCTGACTACTGGGAATGGCAAGGACCCAACAGTTCTGGGGAAAAAAAGGCCACGGGTACCTAGCACAAAGAAAGAAGCAAACAGCGTATCCACCTATTGCTAAAACGTTCTGCGTGTCCCCTACAATCGTGTCTACATCAAATGGAGAGTCCTTAGTCCTCGCCGTTCCTCTAGAGGACACGTCGTTTTTTTCTTAAAGTTCCCACTTCCAGAATGAGATCAAAATGAAATCTTAGAATTAAAAAAAAAAGTATGTACGTACACACACACACACACACACACACACACACACACGAGCCCAAGGTCTGGCACATGAGACACAAGTTATGGATTTTCAAACTAAAGATGGAAATTTTCAGTACATACTGAACATTCTACAGTTTAATTTCTAACATTGTGTTAAAATAAATCAAGACTGAAATAACCCACGGGCTAGAATTAGTTACCAACACAGAGAAAAAAATAGGTAAGCTAGGTAAGCCCTCCAGGGGCCCCTTCCCCAGGCATATATAAGGTGTTGGATTTTATCATAAAATCCACTCAGGTTCATTTGTATGAATACACTAAGTGGGTCCAACAAGATCCTAAAACATAAAAATTTTTAAGAAAATATCACATTTTGAGTCTTGGTACACATATCATTTTCCCCTGTAATTCTCACTTTAGTAGTGACAGTCTTAGCAGCTAAAATTTGCTGGGAATGTTAAGAAAAAGCAAGCCGCACACATCCTCTAACAACAAAGCTGGCTGTGGGGAGGAGGTGCGGAGGTGAGGCAGCTTTCCTGCCCTTTGGGTAAACGTGCACTACACGTGCAGACTGTGCCCTCTGCAGCCTGAGTTACCATGCCGGATGGTGCCAGGGGAGGTGAGGCTAAGCCATCACGTCCTGAAATATGTTCCCCTATTCCCCCTTCACTTTCTAGAAAGTTGGATAAACTTACTGTGACTAGGGCAGGACCAGTGCTGTTTTAACAGTATCAACCGCCTTGCTTACCATAAGCCATGTTTCACAAAAACTCTTGAGCATTCTCAGTTCTTACAGGTGAACGCAAAACTAACCACCACTTCCTCCCTAAGTCGCACAGTACAGTGAACATTGAGCCACGTCCCTAATAGCACAACCAGCACACCTCTGCGTGTATTTATTCAAAGCCACACACTAGGCCCAGTTCTCCCACTGGAATCAGAAAACTGCTTGGTAACAGGCAATACAAAACCTCCTCCTCTGCTTCCCTCCAGTGCTGAACAGTGAGCCATCTCATGCAAGGCGCCCTGCGCCTCACACCCAAAGGCAGTAGTTTCTAAAAGCACTGGTACCACCCACAAAATTATTTTGTTCACTCTAAGTCGGACACATTACAGACTGAAGATGAGAATTTTTAAGTGGGCAGTGACCCTGAGCCCTGAGACAGCATTAGCTGGCACTACTAGCACTTTGATTTTTTATTCACAAGGAATCAAAGTGAAAATTTAGACGTTAAGTCTTGCATGTAATTCACGTGCCCAGTCTTCAAAGCAAGCTAGTGCTACCTGAGCACCCTGGAGAGGTGACTTGGATATTTCTGTGCATAATCATGGCTCCAAGTGGACACACTGATTATTTTATTCTTTAAAAAAAAAAAAGGTTATTTCAGATAGCAAATGTATAAATATACTGCTGTCTAAAGTTAAAGGCAAACTTCACCCACAGTTTCCTCTTCCACTACCTTAAGTTCATGTTTCCTAGTGAATTCAAATTCTTCCTCTGTATTAAAATTGTCACTTTACGTCCACAGGGTTCATTTAAGGTACAAGTGACTATGAGCAAGTTTTTCTTTTTCAGTGCAGTCTGACTTCACTTTTTTCTAAGGGTTTGATATCCATGGTCTAGAAACGATAAGCTACCAAGTTTGTGCTTTTAAAACCCATTCCTGGCAATAATCCTCTTCCATCTTAATTGTCTCTGGGGGACAAACAAATAATAGCACCTCATGAATAAAAACTATAAAACCAGATATGCAAAACCCAAGAACTCCTTCCCGAGCAACCTGCTTCCTCTTAAAATGAAAATGCAGTTCCTGAATTACAGTGGAGCAGCCCACAGGGTTAAAGCCAATGCCTGCAAATCGTAAGCTGGTGATGCACACCGGCAGCGACCGCTGAGTATCCACATTGCAGTTTGAAAATAAAAACATAACAGAGCAAGACAAGCGTCCGTCACAGCATGGCGGCACGGTTCATTTGGTAGAGTGCTGGTCTCTCACACATCCGTCGCGCCCACGGGCAAGAACCACCCCAGCAGGTTTCTTCTGCTGCATCTGCCGTCGGGAAGCCTTGCTAGTGCTGGCAGCGACCCCGAAACCCACGGATCAGAAGAGCCTTTGGGAAAGCTAATCCATACCCTGACTGCAGTCCATTAAGAACTCACTAATGGTTAGTTTAATAAACAAATGAACATTAAAAAACTTGCAAAAAATTTCATTCAAATGTATTTTGCAGTTATCAGTTCTTAAGAAGGGAGAATACAGTTCCTTGACATTGAAATAAAACATTGAAAGGTTTTATTGGCCTTAATCTTCCCCACAACAGTTGTAAGTTATCTAGAAGACCTTAGAAGGTC
The DNA here is from genome assembly GCA_004024805.1 of Geosciurus inauris. Lineage (NCBI taxonomy): Eukaryota > Metazoa > Chordata > Mammalia > Rodentia > Sciuridae > Geosciurus > Geosciurus inauris. The sequence goes on along the minus strand of PVHX01008157.1, from coordinate 49,773 downwards.
AAAGAAAAGAAAAACTAAGTTTAAGGGGGAGGTGAGGAAGCAGCAGTGTGGCAAGGCCTCCTCCGACTTCACCGTCAGGCACCCTTTTTCTCCAGTAAAATTCTGTGCAACTCATCTGCATCCTCGCTAGTTTTCACCCGAATCAACATGGTGGCAGGGACGGTGGCACTCTTCTCATCCAGCGGTGGGTTTGGAATGCAGACAATCAGTACATTATTTTTCCCTGTTCGGGTACATGGCATATTGGGTGGAATCAAAACATTCAACAATATGTTTCCTGCATTAAAACAAAGGAAAATATGCATCAAAATCATATAAACCACAGCTCCAAGGAAAGTCCACAGCAGGCTGATGAGCCTGAAGCAGCTTATACTCAATGGATCCCAAACTGCGACACATCAGGAACATCCCAAGAATAAGCACTGGCTCCCTCAGATACCAGCAGTGTCCTGGACAGAGTGCCGAGAGGTCTCTAGGGGGACTGGCTGCCCCTGCCCAGGGCTCCTACACGCACATTCACATCTCAGAGGCAACCACGTGGCTCAGCTTCAGCCCGTGACCCCACACACGCACAGACTGAAGGAAGGACGAGTTGGCCCGACCTGGGGTCTGCACCACTTGACACAAATAAGCACAACATCTCTGAGAGGCCAGCATGGCTTCCTGGGCAGTAGTGACATTATGGTGGCGTGATTTCAGATTACTCAAGCCATAGGAAAAATGCTTCCCAGCAGCTTGTGTCTGTGACAGCCTGCAGCTGGGGGCTAGCCATCCCAGCCACTCATCTGAGGCCCCCGCTGCCCTCTGTAGGGCGCTTCTCTCCTTCCAGCAGTTTTCAGGGTAAAACTGAGGTGGACAGGTGTGGGCAGCAGTGTGCTCGTGATGCCAACATCTAGCAAAAGGCCTCCTTTGGATGGCTGGTTGACTTGGGTGTTTGTTAAACTGCCCAACTTCTCCACCTTCTCAGTCACACCTCTAACATAAAGCAAAATGAAATGGTTTACTTTTTGACCTGTCTACATTTCCTTACACACTATTTTCCTAGTACTCAAAACTATGTCTATAATGAATAAATAAAGCACAATTTGGCCTGAATGATCTCTTCCATTCCCAAAACACATCAATAAACCCAAAAATCTCAAGGACTGAAACCAGCAAGGAACAAGGCTTCACACACTGTGGTCATGATTATGTTGAGCCACCTGAAATAAAAAGCACTCACCTAAATTGGTATCTGCCCGCACCAACAGCTGAGTCTTCTGACTTGCTGTAGGCTTCAGATGCAAGGTACCCACACCCTTCTCTTTAAATTCATTGTCTTTCTTGTAAAATAGTTTACACCTATGGAAAAAGATAACAGGTACAATCAAGTACTCAATGACAAGTCAGTGTTTTCTAACAACCACTATTGACACTTGTATGGAAAATTTACATTAAATGAGAGCAGAGGATAATTTTCTTGATCCAGATCAACTAGGTCTGGGTAAAAATCTGAAAAAGAAAATCTACTTGGACACTCTAGATACTTTCTCATTTTTTTCAAATTGAATAGTGGGTCTCATAGAATTTGTTTTTTGAAGTGCTGAGGACTGAACCTAGGGCCTCACACATGCCAGGTAGGCACTCTACCACTGAGCCACACCCCTACACCACTCCCCAAAATTTTTAATAACACTTCCTAAAATCATCTTTGCTCGTCAGTCAAAATCTCACCTAGACACCTCATGGCTCCTTGATCTGCACCTCTAACCCTGAGCTCAGGAGCTGATCTGGTCCTCTAAGGACCCAAAACAGGACAAACCATCTGTCCTTCATTGCCCTTACTTTATCTTTTTCCTTATTTCCTATTTTTCAAATTTCCTTTAGGGCTTCTTCAATTTTTGATCTCCCAAGATGCTGAGATAAATGCTGAAACATTCTCAGACAGGCTCAATAAGAGTAATGAAATGTCATCCTAGCCTCCCATGTCATACGTACCCTTTGGTTATTAATAAAACAAAATCGTCATCCATTCATTTGATTTATTCAGCTTAGAAAAAAAAAAATCTTAAAAATGTCAGGGCCACTCCTTTATGTCACCATGCAATTAAAACTACAAATAGTGGCTAGGGCTAGGGCTCAGCGGCACAGCGCTTGCCTAGCATGTGTGAGGCACTGGGTTCGATACTCAGGAGCACCACATAAAAATAAACAATAAATAAAAAACTATATATATTTAAAAAAACCGTATTAAAAAAAACTAAGAATATGCTGGGTGTGATGGTGCACACCAATCATCCCAGCAACTTGGGAGGCTGAGGCAGAAGGATCATAAATTCAAAGTCAGCCTCAGCAACTCAGTGAGGCCCTGTCTCAAAATAAAAATTAAAAAAAGGGCTGAAGATGTAGCTCAGTGGTTAAGTTAACCCAGATGTAGCTTCTGGGTTCAATCCCCAGTACAAAAAAAAAAAAAAAAAAGATATGCATGGTGGTGCAAGCCTGTAATCTCAGCAGCTCAGGAGGCTAAGGCAGGAAGATTCCAAGTTCAAAGCCAGCCTCAGCAATGGCGAGGCGCTAAGAAACTCAGTGAGACCCTGTCTCTAAATAAAATACAAAATAGGGCTGGGGATGTGGCTCAGTGGTTGAGTGCCCCTGAGTTCAATCCCTGGTACCAAAACCAAACCAAACCAAACCAAACCAAACCAAACCAAACCAAACACCCCTATATATCAGAAAGCTTCTGAAATGGCACAAACATCTTTGAGTAAATATCTCTGTAAGCAATAATTTCATTTAATCAAGAGGAAGATAACTTCAATTTCCCTTCAGCTGAAAGAGGCAGCTTATTTACAAACAAAACAACTCCTATCCCCAACACACAGTAATAGTCTCATTACCAGAGGAGGTCAAAGTTCTCACACACTCTTAACAGGAGTGGGTGGTGGGTCACATGCCTAACTTCTGTGAGCAAATCCAAAAAGACTAGCCAGATCTCCAGGAAGGACTCAGGGACTTCCAAAGAAGGAGCAGAAGCAAAACCAAACCTGGGGTCAGTGACTAAGCCAACTTTCTTCATGAGGAGGAGAAGAGGAGGGAAAAGAAAGACCGAGAAAAAGGAAGAGAAAGAGAAGGTTACAGAGAAGCCGGTCTCTAAAGCATGGGCAGATGTGCTCAGCAGAAGTCTGTAGACCTGGCTTGTTACAACCAGCAGGCCAAGAATTCTCCTTGTTCTGGTTCAGAGGTGCCCAGTGTGAGCTCAGGCCTGGATGAGGACAAGCCAACCCACAGCCCCCAGGACTCCAAAGCCAGCTCCAAGGGTCATCTCGTACTTGGTGGAGTAGAAAGCGTCTTCCTCCTTCACTTCAGTAACCACCACTTTCGGAGGCTCGTCGCTCTCCTCTTCATCTCCACCTTGTGAAAAATGACAACTCAGTCAGGCTCAGACCAGGGACTGGAAAAGCAGCAGAAGCTCGCTGACCATCTTAAACCTCAACCTGGAATATTCCATGCCAAGCCAACATAAAGACTGAAACACATACCATTTTTTTTTGGAGGGGGGAGACTAAATTTTAATTATTGTGTAAAAAATAATAATTAAAAAAAATTTTTTTAGATGTTGATGGCGTTTTATTTTATTCATTTATTTATATGTGGTGCTGAGAATCGAACCCAGTGCCTCACACATGCTAGGCAAGCGCTCTACCACTGAGCCACAACTCCAGCCCAAAATAATAATTTTTAATGACAACATAATTCTCTAAAGTAACTTCTAATTTGTAGAAAGTCCTAGAACAAAAAAGTCCATGCTTATGACATGCACAGAAAAATAACCAGTCAACATTCAATTATATATATTCAGGTTATCTACTGGAGAACTAAAATCTCAGACAATCTTCTAAAACCACCTCCAAATGCTTCTGTGACGAGATCCACAGCATGCCAAGAAATAACTCAGGTCAGCAATGTCCACTGTTAGAAGTAAGATTTTTTATAGACCACGTTTCTCAGAGAAACTGCTCCAAAGCCAAGTGTAAATAAGTTAGGCTTTGTCTGAACTGCCCCAGGGCTCACTGCTCTGCCACCTCAGTCCCATGGCAGCACCAAAGACCGTCTGAATGCAAGGGTGCTCTGGAGAGCAGAGCGGCTGCATGAGAACCGCACACCTAAGGCAGCCCTGCGTCGTATGCATGTACAAATGCGTAACAAACCCCACCAATGCACACAACTATAAAGCTCAATAGAAAACTCAGGAGGGCCAGGGTCATCCCCCAGTGGTAGAGCGCTTGCCTTGCACACGTGAGGCGCTGGGTTTGATCCTCGGCACCACATACAAATAAATAAATAAAATAAACATTAGAAAAAACAAAACTCGGGAGGCTGAGGCAAGAGGATTGAAAGTTCAAAGCCAGCCTCAGCAAAAGCGAGGCACTAAGCAACTCAGTGAAACCCTGTCTCTGAATAAAATACAGAAAAGGGCTGGGAATATGGCTCAGTGGTCGAGTGCCCCTGAGTTCAATCCCTAGTACCAAAAAAAAGGCGGGGGAGGAGGCAGCTCTGCCTAAGAAAATGAATTCTGCAGCTCAAAAGACTTAGGACATAGGTAGAAATTTTAAGAAGATACTGTAAGAGGGCCTAGGATCTCCTAGAAAGTTTCTTGAAAAATAAAGACCCTGAACTCTGGAGTTGGGCTCTGGAGGCAAGGCCAGGTATCTGTTGTTTTAACAAGCCCTCAAGTCTGATGCACAAAATGTGATAACCATGTGGTAAGTAACAGGTGCTTCTGAGGGGTAGCCCACAGAGATTGGAACTTGATTCAAATTCAACATTTCCCAGTGACTAAGGAGGCAAAGGCAGTATTATCTTAAGTTTAGGCCAGCCTTAGCAACTTACCCAGATCCAGTCTCAAAATTAAAAAAAAAGGGGGTGAGGGGCACACTGAAAGTGTAGCTAGGTGGTAGAGTACCCCTGGGTTCAATCCCCTGTACTGAAAACAAACAAACATCACTGTGCTCCTGCAGTTGCCTCAGGGAAGGTCTCTTCATTTGGCTTAGAGAAACAAGGGGGGGAGGGTTTCCCTTATGCTCTCCTCTGTTCTGAGGGCCCTCACCCAAGGTGTACTTGAAGGCAAGGTTAAGAAGGAACAAAAATGTTCTAGTGCCAGGTAGTAAAGCACAGTATTTCAGTGCCAAATTAGCAAATGCAGCTTTTCTCAGGGATGTTAATTAACCTCTTGAGAAGCACCTGTTTAACTGCTAGCTCATTCTCACAGACTCAGCGGCCACCAAGCCCTGAGGTGTTAGGACAAAGTTCACTTGTTAGAGAGCCAAGAGCAAGCCAAGTGTGATGGTGCACGACTATAATTCCCGCAGCTCAGGAGGCTGAGGCAGGAGGATTGCGAGTTCAAAGCCAGCCTCAGCAAAAGCAAGGTGCTAAGCAACTCAGTGAGACCCTGTCTCTAAATAAAACACAAAACATGGCTGGGGATGTGGCTTAGCAGGTGACTGCCCCTGAGTTCAATTCCCAGTACCGGCCCGCAATAAAAAAAAAAAAAAAAAAAAAAAAAAAAAAAAAAAAAAAAAAAAAAAAAGAGAAAGAGATCCAAGAGAGCAGAGGAGTGGAGGGGCTACGGCTCTGGTCCTCTGCCTGGTCTGTGGCATGGGTGCTACATACAGAACTGTCACTGAGAACCCACCGCTGACCTTCAGGAAGCTGGATTCAGACTTGCAGGGGAACCACTGTTGGTTTATTCACTGTGCTATGAAAAGTCATTCTCTTCATATATGCAAAGCCACATGTGAGACTTTTCAGTCATTAATGCTAGATTTATTTTTTTCTTTTTCTGTTAAATCCACTCCTGGATTTAACCCAGGAGTGCTTAACTACTGAGCCACATACTCAGCCCGTTTATTTTATTTTTGTTACTTTGAGACAGGGCCTCGCTAAGTTGCTGAGGCTGGCTTTGAACTTGCGATCCTCCTGCCTCAGCCTCCAGAGGTGCTGGGATTACAGGCCTGTGCCACCACGCCTGGCTATATATATTCTTCATTTTGTGTGTGTGTGTGTATAAACAGATTTGGGGGGGGGGGGACACTGGGGATGGAACCCGGGGCCTCAAGCATGCCAAACAAGCACTCTCCCACTGAACTACCTCCAAGTCCCATTTTATACCTTTAATCCTTACAACAACCCTAAAACATAGGTCCTACTTCATTTTACAAGTAAGGACTAATCGATTTTTTATCCAGGAGAACATAGGTTATGATGGATATGATGGAGTTACAATGTGAGACCCACCCAGATCTAAAACCCGTGCTTTTCCCACTAGGTACAAAATTTACACAAATATACAACTTACAATGATAATTTTAAACTTTACCTTTGCATTCATTACTGCCACCTTCTACCTGACCCTCCAATGTTTTAGCAGGAAATGGTGAAGAAACTGGTTTACTTTGGGTAATATCTTTGCCAAATAGACTGGAGTTTCCAGGTGAAAATGAAAATCCAGTTGAAGGACCAGAGCTTAATGAGCCCAAAACTGAGCTATCAATTTTCTTGCCGAAATTAAATGAGACACTTGTTGCTTCTTGTGCTGTGTCGGTCTTCTTTTCAGACACAATCTCCATCTTCTTCTCAGACGTGTCCTCGGTTTTGTTGCCGTGAAACAAAAATGTTGACTCTTGTTGTAGTTTTGTTGAACCAAATAGGGAAGGGGGCTGTGCGTCTACCGACATCCTGCTCGTGTCGCTTTCCGAGTTCCCGCTGCCACTGCTCTCATGCTGTTGCTCAATAGTGGCCAGGTATTTCTCATAGTCCTTAAAGATGGGCGTCAGGTCACACAGAGGGTTTGTGTTCACGTGCTTCACTATCCAGTCCCGCACAGAGCAGTTCAAGGCCGCCAGCTGTTTGTGGTAGGTGCTCCCTGCACAGGCAGTACTGGAAGCAAGGCCAGAGGATGAGGGCTGCTGACTGTTGCCATTGGTTTTGGGATCTGAGATCTTTTTATCCACTAAGGCACTAGGGCCATTTGCAGCAAAAGAACCTATGGGAAATAAAGTTTGAACAATTTATTTAGAAGCTAATTTGATTACGCCATCTGGATTTTTACACCACCCTTTCTTCTTCTGTTTTGTTTTGCTTTAATTGTACCCTATTTTGTGGTACAGTCCAACAAGTATGTCTCCAAAAGGTAATATTTAGGGTCTGGATCTCAAAGCTGGTCATGGTGAAGGGCAGTGTTCACTGTATGCTCACACAAAGCCTCTACATATTTTTTGGTACTGGGGATTGAACTCAGGGGCACTCGACCACTGAGCCACATCCCCAGCCCTATTTTGTGTTTTATGTAGAGACAGGGTCTCACTGAGTTGCTTAGTGCCTCGCCATTGCTGAGGCTGGCTTTGAACTCACAATTCCCCTCTATCAGCCTCCCAAAGTGCTGGGATTACAGGCGTGTGGCAGTGCACTAGGCTTCTACATTTTTAAAGTAAATTTTTTTCCTTCAAAAAGATGTTTATTTCAAACAGAACTGGCAGAAATATTAAGTTAGTGAGAGATTTTTAATTCCCAAAGTTGTTGGCAAAAACATATATTAAAGTAGTTCAAACTGTAACAAAGTACATAGTATATTCTGCTTGATATAAAGCAAACAGTATAAACTTTCAGAATAATTAGCTAAATAAAATCCAACCAGTCAGAATCATTCCACAATCCTGTTCTCTGTGTGAATCCCAAGAGCCCCTGACTAACTCTCTTACAACAGGATCATACTGTTCACACACGGCCTGGGAGGGCTCTGTGACCAGGGACAGTGTCGTGGGAATCAGGTGACCATCATGGTGAGAGGCACCCAGAAGCCTTGGTACACATGTCCACAGTGGACTAATGGACAGGCAGGCAAACCTCCACAGAGGGATATGAAGTGTTTCCTTTTCACCTCCGACTCTCAGGTCAGTTCATTTTTTTACTTTGCTGTGTTGGGAATGGAACCCAGGGCCTCAGCCACGCTCTACTACTGAGCTATAACTCCAGCCCTCTTAAGTCAATTCTGAAGGTCAGAGGTTAAGGAACTTTACCAAGGTCATACAGTTCTTTTTTTTTTAAAATATTTTTTAGTTATAGATGGACTCAATGTCTTTATTTTGTCTATTTTTATGTGGTGCTGAGGATCGAACCCAGTGCCTCACATGTGCAAGGCAAGTGCTCTGCCACTGAGCCACAGCCCCAGCCCAGGTCATACAGTTCTTAACTGGCAGAGCTGAGCCGAGAACCCAGGTCCATTTTGGCTTGAAAACTTGGACTCTGCCTATTTACCTACTGTACACATAGCCAATATCTCCCTAAGTTCTATCCCTGTCATTTTTACTATTTCTGCTTATAGTCTGAGGACCTAGGGTTTGCACAGGAGAAACATCCTTACAAAGTTATTTCTCCTACATTCCATTCACATGAGGTGGCTGGGGAGGGGGGTCTACTCACCAAAGGTTGCCTTGGGCTCTGCTGCTGCCCTTGCACCAGTAAAGGGAGGGGCACTAGTGCTGTTTCCATTTGACAATCCTTCCAGAGGCTTCCCGCCAGGGCTATTACCAAATCCAGAAAACCCTCCGCCTCCAGAAGGCACAACCAAACCTTTAAAACCTTTGAAGGCTCCTCCACTGTCGGACTGCAATATGAGCAGAGAACATATGTTAGGTAAGGGCCCTTTCTATCTCCAAATAAGCAAAGAGGTGACAATATCATCTTGACTGCGGAGGACCTAGCTTCCACAGGCAATCAGTACTGCATGACAAGCTGGTGGCATAACCTGCACTGCATGCAAAGACTGCATTCAAAAGCTTGGCAATCCAAAGCTGGCATCCTCAGGCAGGCAGAAAGGACAGTCACCATTTACAGTTAAATATATTTTAAAAAATGTTTTGTGTGTATTTAAGCCATAAAATGTAACAGAGACTAATGCAATAAATCCATGTACCTCCTCTCCAGCTTCCATATGGCAACTGAACACATTCCTAATACAACTGAATCTGAAGGAAAGATCCATCATGTACCTTTCAAAGGCAACTTACCTAAGGAAGCTTTAGAAACATCCCATTAGGTTAACTAAAGGTATTTTACCATTTATCTCATTTCCTAGGAACTTCTGTTGTTTTCCAGTTGTTCTCAGCCTAGAGAGCTTCAGAAAATGGTCATAGCTCAAATAGAGATTTTCTGCTAATTGAGCAATCCAGGGCATTTTTCTTGCTGCTTCCTTAAGCTTGATGTCTTCAACAAGATCTTTCTAGTAGCCTCTCCCCATTGTGCTAGCTTGCTCATATCCCCAACCTTCAACGCTCTAGAAATGCCTGCCATTCATTAGGAAATTCTAAAGCTGCTTGGGGACTTCTAGAGAACAGTTTCTCAGTTTACAGTGTTTTGCTAAACTGGCTATCATTTTTTGTAACCTTTTTTCCACTTAAAATAGTAGTGACACCACAAGGAACAATCTGCTTCTCACCCAAAGAGTACACACATCTTTAAGCTCCCACATAAATGAATCAACCACCATCTCACCAAAAAATCACTTCAACCAGACCTCTTCACTTTCTACATGGGCCAGTGAGCCTGAATACTAATGCATGTATTTCTAAAAATACAAGTTCCAATCATCTCTACAAAATTCCAGATGTTTACTGACCACTGAAACACACTAGCTTTAAAAGTTACATGGTATTTACAGCTATTTTAGAAAACTGCTGATGATAAATCAGCTCTAAAAAATCATCACCAAAACCAACAACAAAAACACACTACCAAAAAAAAAATATTAAAAAGGAGTGAGAAACAGAGATAGACAGATAAGACAGACCTTGAGAAGAATGAGAACAAAAACTGAATGGGATGTACCTAGTTGGGCTCTAGAGGCACTGAAACACTGATATTCCCCAATCTCCCTCATTTATTTTTCTCCAGGGTTTTTACGGAGGAAAAAAAAATACTAATAAACTTAAGTTAATTTATAAGTTAAATCCAATAGGCAGAGATATTTTGTATTATTTTAGTCATCCATGGATCTCCAGCGCCAAACTCTGTTCAATAAGCAAATCCATTATTTGGGAAAAGCCACATTTGTGCATATAGCTAATGGTATAATATCTAATTTTTCTAATATCCAAGTTCTGATGAAAACTAGAGGCTAAAAGTTATAATCCTAATTAAATTCAGATTTCAATTATCCACGTCTCGTATCCCCTCACAGTCCCAGGGCTCCCGCCTCTCCTGCTTTCCTTCAGCTCAGTTTTAGACTGTGGTCCACATTCCCTTTTTCTTGAACTTTGTCGCTCCACCGTGAGATTATCCTTCCTTGAGACAGACCATCTTCCCTCCGTCTCTCCTCTACTGAGCTGATGTTTCTCATGCCTCACTGTGGCTCCGCTGCCTGCCTCTCCTTGTCTACTCTGGTGCCTCAGCCCTCTGCATGGCGAGAATTCCCAGCACCCCCCACCTCTCACCCACCCTAATTCTTGTTCCATATCCAGCATCGTGTAGAGAACTTCACCTGCATACACCACACAATTTTCGAATATTATATTTGCAGACTGAACCATCTCCTCCTCAAATCATTCCCTCTTTCCCTGCATCTCCTTAGTGAGAGAACCATCAAACATCACTCAGCTCCATGCCCACATCTGCCAACCAGTCACCAGTCTCAAGGCAATAATGAAATTAGACCAGGAAAAAAAACACAAAACCCTGAAATCTAAAAAAAATTAATTCAAGACATGTATTTACTATAGTTAATGTACTGAGTTTTAAGTGTTCTTACCAAATTAAGAAAAGGAGGCAGCCAGGTGCAGTGGCGCAAGCCTGTAATCCTAGCACTTAGGGAGGCTGAGATAGGAGGATCACGAGTTCAAAGCCAGCCTCAGCAACGGTGAGGCGCTAAGCAACTCAGTGAAGCCCTGTCTCTACATAAAACACAAAATTAGGGCCGGGGATGTGGCTCAGGGGTTGAGTACCCCTGAATTCAATTCCTGGTTAACAAAACAACAACAAAAAACCTATGATCAGAACCTTCACAAATAATAAACTTTTTCTTTTCTTTTTTTGAGACAGTGGTCTGTGTTGCTCTCGCTGGCCTTGGCTCAGGTGATTTTCCTACCTGCCTCTGAGGAGCTGGGACTACAGGCATGTGCCACAATATCTACCTAATGTTTCTATAATAATGATTTCCTTTTATTGTTTTTCAAAGTGTGACCACTGGTACATCTTTACTATTCTTTATACTTAAAAAAGAAAGAGAAATGTAAGAATACAATTCCTTTGGGATTAAAACTTGAGAAATGCAAAATGTGTGGCTGAGGAGGTTTACTCCACCATGCAGGATGTCTGAAGTAGTTTTCTCCTGTCTGACGACAGATATCCAAGACCACCAAAACCACACTCGTGGGTCTGGAGTGTGTCAAGGGTGAGGACTGTACTGGGGAGGAGTTCTAAACTGTGGGGTGATTGCTGAATACTGACCACATTAATTCCAATTCAGTAGTTACAACTCTTCTTTTTCTGCACTGCTAAGGATCCAACCCAGGGCCTCACAAAGCAAGTGCACTACCACTGCGTTCCACCTCCACTCTTCATCTTTTATCTTTCTGTGCACAAGAACGAAACACCTTCACATACTCAACTATCATATAAGAAAACTAACATGTTTCTAGTGTAGTCAAAGAACTACTACCTATACCTTGGTCCCAGGAGTAGGTTAAGACTCTGAAGATACCATTCCAGTTCCCTTTCTCACCCCCTGATATCACATCTCCTCCTCCTGTACTGCTATACTTGCCTTTCCTCTTCATGTTGCCACTCAGCTTGAACGTGCCCCTACTTATCTTATGTGCTCAAATGGATGAGCTTCCTTTAAGGCATGGATATTATATTTGTTACTTTCTTCTTTCTCCCATGAGCTAACACTAAGGAGGAAGTTTTTTTTTTTTTTTTTTTTTGGTACCGGGGATTGAACTCAGGGGCACTCGACCACTGAGCCACATCCCGGCCCTATTTTGTGTTTTATGTAGAGACAGGATCTCACTGAGTTGCTTAGCACTATTGCTGAGGCTGGCTTTGAACTCGCAATCCTCCTGTCTCAGCCTCCCAAAGGGGAGTAAGCATTTTTTAAAAATTATTTGTTGCTGGGACTGGGGTTATGGCGCAGTGGCAGCGTGCTCGCCTAGCATGCATGAGGCACTGGGTTCGATCCTCAGCACCACATAAAAATAAAATAAAGATATTCTGTCCACCTACAACTAAAAAAATAAAATATTAAAAAAAAAATTATTTGTTGCTATTGATTGCTCCCAAAGGAGGAAATGCTCTGTTCTCAGAAACAGTCAATATTTAATATCAAAGCTGTTAAGAAAGCACTCACTTCAGATCCAACATTTCTCCGCTTTGCTTTCTTTATGGCTCTATTCTTCAAGACTTCCTCACTGGCCACGGAGAATGTTCCCACCTGCAGGGTATACAAATTAAACACAGAAAGATTAAGGCCAAAAAAAAGTTAAAATGCTGAACAAAACAGCAAGCACAGACAAACTTACCTAATATGGCTTTAAAATACTGTTAATGTCCATATTAGTAGTATTAATTATGGAAAGGGCTTGTTAAGAAATGGCTTACCTCTACCTAAAAACAGAAGATGGACTGTTAGGGAAGGGGAAGGGCTGGGAAAGCAAAGGGGAAGGGGTGCGAGGGCAGGCAGACAGGAGGGTGGGTACCATCAAAGCATGCTATATGCATTAGGGAAATGTCAGTGAAAACCATTAATTTATACTACTAATATGATTAAATAATTAAAAGAAAATAGCTTTTTTATATAGACAGATTCTTGCAAATTCCAATTCTAGCTGGGCAAATCATGAATCTTCCACAATACACAAATCCAAACTTCAAATTCCAATTCAAAGAGAAGAGTATAAGCACATCAGTTTTTGAAAAGACTAAGACCATCAAATTTCGGTGCAAAAATATTCAGCCAATTCTTCAAATATTTTGGATATATATTACTGGATATTATTGATAAAGTTTAGAACAAAATTTAAGGTTTCTTCAAGAAATAAAATCTATCATCTAAAAACTGCAAAGTACCTTAAAGATCATGAACAGCTGACAGTGCAACCTATTCTGAAACCCAGAGTCCCACATCTACTCTATCACAGTTTTTAAAAATAAATTTTACTTATAACACCTCCCCACACACACACCTTTTTTGCAGTGCTGGGGGAAACCAGGGCCTTGTGCATACTAAACAGGTACTCTATTACTAAGCTACACCCTAAAGCCCACACTTTATTTGTAAGAGTCCTGCCTGAAGGGTTGCAGGTTCAAGGCCAGCCTAGGCAACTTAGCAAAATACTGTCTCTCTCTCTTTCACACACACACACACAAACGCAAAGTGGGGTAAGGGGCTGGGGATGTAGCTCAGTGGTAGAGCATCTCTAGGCTCCACCAACAGGACTGCAAAAAAGAAGGTCCTGCCCAATCTGCCCACTGTCCAAAAGGTGACTGAGGAACCCAGCACTCCACATAACTATTGCTTTTCCATAACGTGCTGAAAGTCCTGTCTGCAAAGTGAAATCTGCTAATGATCTGTCTTTACTTCAACTCTTCTTTTACCCTATAGGGCTGAAGAAAAATATTTCCTGTAAAGAAATCCTCATTTATAGTTACCGCAGATCATATAAAAATGGAAGGGTTCTTTATACTTACACAGGGATCATTTGGCCACACTTGTCCCAATTAATATAATTAATGCAATCCTTCCATACTCATGTCATTAGAACCTAAGTGGGAGTTTTTCATTCCTGAATATTTTAATGCCAAAGAAAATCATTATATGGTAGTCTAGATTTTACTATAGTCCTGAATGTAACTGTGCTTAGACCTGAAAAAAAAAAAAAAAGAAAATCCATAACAAAAGATTCGCTGGGGGCTGGAGTCATAGCTCAGTGGTAGAATGATTGCCTGGCATGTGTGAGGCACAGGGTTGGATCCTTAGCACTACATAAATAAAATAAAATTAAAATAAAGGTATTGTGTTCATCTTCTTTAAAAAAAAGAAAAAAAAAAAAGATTCACTAGGCACAGTGGCACAGGCCTGTAATCCCAACAGCTTGGGAGGCTGCAGCAGGATTGCGAATTCAAAGCCAGCCTCAGCAACTTAGGGAGGCCCTAAGCAACTCAGTGAGACCCTGTCTTTAAATAAAATATAACAAAAGGTAGGGGTGTTGCTCAGTGTTTAAGCACCCCTGGATTCACTCCCCAGTACCAAAGTAAAAAAGAAAAAGAAAGACTCAGTTCCAAGTCAGCCAGGCATGGTATTATACATCTGTATTACCAGCTACTGAGGAGGCTGAGGCAGGAGGAATCCCAAGTGTAAGGCTAGTCTAGGCAACTCAGCAAGACATTCTTTCAAAATAAAATTTTTAAAAAGGGGCTGGCAATGTAGCTCAATGGTAGAGCACTAGCCTGGCATCCATGAGATCCTGGGTTCAATCCCAAGTACCAGAAACAAAGCAAAACAAACAAAAAACACACACAGAAAAACCTTAAGTGAGTTAAAGGTCCAGTGAAAACATTAACGCACTGATTTTGTTTTCCCCAAACCAAATAAATAAAAAATAAAATTAAAAAATAAAGTAGAGGGCTGAGGTCATAGCGCAGTGGTAGAGCACTTGCCTAGCATGTATAAGGCACTGGGTTCGATTCTCAGCACCACATATAAATGAATAGATTCATTGACAACTAAAAAAAAAAATCATTAAGAAAAAAATAAAGTAGAATATATCTACTCCTAAAGGAAAAAAAATGTTAGTAACAGAAAAGACTGATTCAGAAAGGAAGATATGAGTCAAAGAAGAAGCTTAGAAACATTCTTGTAAAATTCTTTTACTTTTTTTCTTTTCCTTACTTAGTACTATGTTATAAACTTGAAAGGCTACTAACTTGGCTACAGATGTCCTGAGCGAACTGGCTTAGCAGTATCAACTGCTGGTGAGACACTAGAAGTGCAATTACATTTTATTCTTCATAAGAGAAACATGGTGAGATTATTCAGGGAAGGCTATTTTCATTTTGCTAGGAAAGAAATTACAGACTAGAAATTCTATTACTAATAATGCAACTGCTGGGGGTCTCAGCTCTACCATCAGAATAAGAACTAGAGAAACATTAGAGTAAGGCAAGCAATCTTCACTTCTGAAACCTAAAGTGATGGACAGCAGCCTGAGACGGTGATGCACACCATGCCTCCTACCTGAGTACTGGCACTGAACTAACTTCATGACTAGATCACTTAAGTTACTCTTCAGTCATGACTAAAATGACTTATTCAGAATCATGGGTTTAGAATGCTGCCAAGTACAAGAAACTCAGGAGGAAAGTGCTTCAACAAAGAATATTTTAGGAACAGGCACTAGTGGAAAAGTACAAAAATTACAGGGAACCACAGTATCACCCATTTGGGACTTAATTCTACCACAAGTCTTCAGGAGGAACCCCCAAATGAACTAAATGTAGGTACAATAAGAAATCATTTTGGGGGAAACATTTTTACCTCTTCAGCTTCATCTTCTTGGTCCCAGTTTCTATCTGTCAATTCCTTCTCGGCAATTCTTTTGGCCATTTTTTTGAACCTAAATTACAGAAAAGGAAAAAAAATGTATACTTTTCTAGATCAAGATATAGCTCTCACAAAGAACTATAAAAATTAAGAATTTAAATTTAACAATGGTGTTGGAAAGCTCCGGTGTTATGAATACAATAAAAGATCCTTGGAAGAGACAGTGAAAGACTCCTGAGGAACACTGGTGCTCTTTCTAATAACATCCAGCCAACTCCATTTGGAAAGATTAAAACGAAACATCAGTGGATTCTTAAAAATCTGGAAACCTTTAAGTACTGTACCACATCTACAATCAGCAAGTCCTTAACTTATTTTATGTAAATTAACTTATAATCTTGCCACAAGCAAAGCATTTTTAGAGTTTAAAATTCTTTTTAAAGATAATGCCTAAGTTTATCCTTAGGTAAGAATTTTACTAAAGCTCTGGAAATGCTCTCTTAACCTGAGTACATTTCATCAGGCTACAGTTGATAGAAATACATATTTCCCAAGACTTAACATTTAATTGCCTGGAATTGTACACTTTGCTAAGACATTATTTAGAAATTCAAAATGATTACTATGGATGCACTAACATTCTGAGAATGTATAGTGCTTCAAAAACAAATCATCAGCTTAACTTTTCTAATACCAAAGCTTTAGGGAAAAGGATAGGAGTTGGGGAACTAACAGTTATTATTTCTGCAGTGGATTCAGTCACCTACCCAAAGAGTATGCTTGTGTCCATTCCTTTAAATTCGCAATTATTTTCTAGTCCTAACATCACATCCATTGCTGTTAAAAAAGCAACAGCAACAACAAAAGAAAAAAAACAAAAAAACTAGAATTGAGAGTTTTGTCTGAGGGTGGTACTGGTTTCTTTACTAATTCACCAGCTGACTGGACCAAAAAAAATCTTCCCATTTAATTCCTAGTACCTTCCAGGGCTGATTAAACTTGCTTGAATTGCTTCCTGAGTCTCCCCACTCTCATGTGTGCTCAACACCACAACCCATTAGATTAAGAAACTTAATCTAAACTGAGAAACTGAGAAACTTCTCAGAATATCTGTCATTAAGGTATAAATTCACAGATCACCTACTGCTGAACAGATGTTTACATTTAGATGTTGACATTCCAAAGTCCTCCAAAATCTGATGCCTAAGGGCTTTCAGCTTTTACTATATCTTAATAATCTTTGAAATTTCTCTTACTTTTTTTCTAATTGTGGAATGATTTTAAAGTCCAAGATTTTAAAATATAAAGTATGAGATTTAGTATATAGTTTCGCACATCACCTGAGAATCTTCTCTTCTTAATTCCTCCCAAAAAACACTTGGTCAATTTCTGCTATTCATTTTCTCACAGAAACAAAAACAAATATAGGAATAGATGAAAGTCCTTACTGAACTATTTAGACTGTCTCTGGATTCTTCAGGCTATTTTCTTATTCATTAACTCCTCCACCAGAGGGCGAGAGAGGCGAGAAGTTGGTATGCTAATGTTTGCTATTAAAGATCAACCATGGGGCAAAAGGGGTGGAGCTGAAAAAGGAAAAAGACAGTAAGAAAATTTTGCTGGGTGCAAAGGTGGTCATATACAATCCCAGTGACTAGGAGGGTTGAGGCAGGAGGATCCTAAGTTCAAGGTCAGCCCAGCAGCTCAGAAGACCCTGTCTCTAATTTTAAAAAAAGGTGGGGGTGAGGGTGCTGGAGTCTCAGTGGTAGAACATCCCTGGATTCAACACCCAGTGCTGGGGGTAAGGGGAATTGTAATATCTAATTCATACCTACAACTGAAGAGATGACTGGCATAGTAAAACAATCTGGATTAATGTAGCAGCTTCCATTTTCTAACATACTTATCAAGTCACCGTAACTAGAAGGCAGGGATCTTAGTATTGTCTACTGAAGTTCTCCAAATGCCCCAAACCTGTTTGCTCATAGAGGTTCTATCTGTTGTTGAATCAGTGATCTTGCACACTACGTATCTCAGAAAACCCAAGATGCTGGCATCTGATTTTGCCATTTTCTAGTTGTGAGATCTTGAGTAATTAACTTGTGTGCCTCAGTTTATGTGCAGGGCAGGGAAGAGTTAATTATGAACATTAAACGAGATGAAGTGCTCAGTTAGAACAGTGCCTGGAACAGAGAAAGACCTTTATAAATATAATTAAAAAGTTTTGTTAGAAACAGAGGCTGTATTATTTTTCTCCAAAACTTAAAAGTCGTAGTGTAGAAAAAGACAAGTTTCGACATGCGCCAGACTTTAAAATGTATTTTTTCAAATCCGTATTTTATTCCAAAGCATGTCGTTTAAGATAAAACTTTCCTTTTTAGACACAAAGAGGAAGAAAATATAAACCTCTGTGTAGTGTAAGTACTTGGAGCGGAGCCAGGCACCTAAGGGCCTCGGGGCTCGCTGTTACCGAGTACACAAAACGTGCTTGTGGGGACAGGGGACCAGGCTGCGGCCTGACTCCGGGGTGTGAAGCCACGTGAGCGGAACCGAAGGTCGGGGTGACAGGACGGGTGCCCGACCGTGCCGTGCGGTCTCCGCCAACCGGAGCAGAGCCGCCTGCGGCTGAACCTCGGAGGAAAACACATCTGTCCCTGACAGCGAGGCACCTGCAGGAAGGCGAGCGCAGGGGCCGCCGAGGCTCAGGGGACCGGGCGACCGCGGGCCCGGGGCGCAGAGGGGACGCGCAGCCCGCCCAGCGGAGGCGCGCCCGGGGGAGCCAGCCGGCCAGGGGCGCCCGCCGGAGCCGCGCCCGCCGCTCACAAACGCGCCGCCGCGTCGCCAGCCGGCCCCGCCCTCCCCCGCCCGGCCCCCGCAGCCCCCGGCCCGGCCCCACCGCCCGGCCCGCGCTTCCCCGCCGCCCCGGTCCCGCTCGCACCTCTCCGGCGGCCGCCGCGGCTCTCGCTGGGTCGTGGGCGCGGTGGCGAACAGGGCCGCGGCGGCGATGGCCGCGCTCGGGGCCCAAGCAGCGGCTGGCCGCTTCCGGTGCGCTGAGAGCCTCGGAGGACTTGGTGGCCAGCAAGCCCGGAGTCTCCAACACCATGTCCCCCGGGGGCCGCGTGTCTGTGAGCTCGGCACCGAGACGCGGAGACATCCACTGAGCCGGAGACCACCAGGGAAACGGCGGGGAGCGCGCTCTAGGCCGCCATTTTGTAACTCGAATCTACCCCTCAAAACCGATTCGAAAAAAAGAGAGAAACGCCCGCGTCCGGACACTGCGCAAGCGCGTCTCAGCTGGAGCCACAGCACCTCCTTCCCCAGGCCGCGGGGCGTCGCGCGGCGCATGCGTCCAGCGCGTTGGAAACGGTCGCCGGGAGGAGCGCGCCCGTCGCACGCATGCGCACACGGCCCGGGCGGCCGCGGCAAAGAGCAGGAGCTCGCAGCTCACGCGCTTGTCTCACGTGCCGGCCGCCGTAGCTTTCCGGACGGTTTGCGTCGGAGTCGTCGCTGAATCGTCGGCCGGCTGGCGCTGGGCGAGGAGCTCTGGAGGGCATGGTGGGTTTTCCCTGGCGGTGAGGCTGGCGGTGTCCGACCTGGCCCCGCCGCCGCGGCGAGGAGGTGGAGCCTGTCCGTTGTCCTCCGCTTGGGGCGCCGCAGCCTGAGGAGGTCGCCCGCCTAGGGGACCCGTCGGGACCTTCCGGCCTGGCCCCGCGCGCCCTGCCCAATCGGGAAGCCTTCAGAAAAGGAGCGTTTAGATCCGTGCTTCTTTTTATTTAAAAAAATTTTTAATATGACTTTATTCACTTATTTATATGCAGTGCTGAGGATCGAGCCCAGAGCCTCACGCGGGCCAAGCAAGCGCGCTGCCGCCACCCCAGCCCCGCAGCCGAGGCTCTGACCCTTTGGGAGAGGGCATGGACATGCTTTTGAGAGGCTGAAGAAAGTTGTGAATACGGGCATGGACCAAACGAGGCGTTGCGTAATGTCAGGGTGTTCCGAGGACCCGTGCTGAGTTGTGCTTCTGCAGAGAACAGATTGCGCTTACAGTCCACCCTCCCTGTTCGTGAGTTCCTTCCCTGTGGATTCGACTAGCAGATTGAAACTCTTCAGGAAAAGAATTGTACAGGACACTTAACAAACTTCCCTCTGTCATTGTTCCCTAAACACTGCAGCTATTTACATAACATTAACATTGTGTTAGGTAGTACAGATAATCGAGATGATTTAAGGCTTAGGGACCTGAGGCACTGGCTAGGCCCAAGTGCTTGGGATGCTGAGACAGAGGATGACTTGAGCCTAGTGATTAGAGACCAGTCTGGGCAACATAGGAACAGCTTGTCTCAAAAGTAAAACATGGGAGGATGTGAGTAGGTCATATACAAATAACATGCCATTTTATATAAGGGACTTCATGTCTAAGGATTTTGATATCTGCAGAGGATCCTGGAGCTTGTGTCCCATGGACATAGGGTTGACTATACAAGGGTTAAAAAAAAAAGTGGCACCTATGTTGGTTATTAAAGAAAGTCAGATCTATTCATAGCTAATCACACTGAAGGAACAAAATCTGAAGATGTTCAGTTAGAAAGGAATTAAAAAATGGGGATAATGTATCCATGTCAAAAATGTAGAAATACAAATAGGGCACAGTGGTGCGTCCCTGTAATCCCTGCTATTCAAGGAAATCCAAAGCCTTGATATTGGCAGATGATTTGTTCTTTTTCTGAGGATAGATGTGAAGAGCAATATCCAGCCAGGAAGTTGTATTAGATTTTGTACAGCTGTATTTTGGGCTTTTTTATGTTGTTGTATTTTTTTTTAGGAGAGATGGTACTGTGAATTGAACCTAGGGTCATTCTGCCACTGAAGTGCATCTCCAACCCTTTTAATTTTTATTTTGAGGTAGAATCTAAGTTGCCCAGGCTGGCCTTGAGCTAGTGATCTTCCTGCCTCAGCCTCCTGAATAGCAGGGACCTACAGGCCGGTGTATACCCTATTTGTGCTTCTGCATTTTGACATTGAGAGATACATTATCCTCATTTCTGAGTTCCTTTCTGACTAACTGCAAATCTTCAGATTTTGTTCTTTCAGTGTGAAGTTCATTCTTTCCAGGTCGTTTCTAATGCCTTGTTATAAATTGGTGATTTTAACTTCAAAGTACAATCACCAATCTACTTGCTAAATGACCTGTAGGTTGTTACTATGTAAAGAACATGGCTAGGGATGTGGTAGACTTTATCAACATTGACATGTGGCTTAGTTAAAAATAATTTTTAATTCTTGGGCTGGAGTTGTGGATCTGTGGTAGAGTGCTTGCCTGACATGTATGAGGCTCTGGGTTCAATCCTTAGCAGCGCATATAAGTAAATAAATAAAAGATCCGTTGACAACTAAAACTATCTTTTTGAAAAACAACTTTTATTCTTACTAATACAATATTTATCTTGTAAGATGAAGCAAAATAACACATTTCTTAATTTCACACTCTAGCATGAGGTAATTGTTGCATTTCTAATGCAGGTAAAAAGATTGATGCCTATAATAGTGCAATAGTAGACTTGCAGGTTACTAGATGGATTATTAAAATGACAGCTTTAGCCTGATTGTAATGCAGGACAGTGGAGGAGAGCTCGTGTAGACATCTACCTCGACTGGATTTGGCTATTTCCACTTAGTGAGGCTCTGTCCCTCATTTTATGAAATAGCCTTCCAAAGAAGTTAGCCAGTTTTTTTCTGAAATTAACCCTCAAAAACCCCCTGTGGTGGCGCACATCTGTAATCCCAGCACTTTGGGAGGCTGAGACAGGAGAATCGCCAGTTCAAAGCCAGCCTCAGCATCTACGAAGCGCTAAGCAACTCAGTGAGACCCTGTTTCTAAATAAAACAAAATAGGGCTGGTGATGTGGCTCAGTGGTTGACTACCCTTGAGTTCAATCCCGGGTACCAAAAAACCAAAACAGCTCTTTCAAGTCGGGCCCAGTGGCGCATGCCTGTAATCCCAGCAGCTCAGGAGGCTAAGACAGGAGGATTGCGAGTTCAAAGCCAGCCTCAGCAACGGTGAGGTGCTAAGCAACTCAGATCTTGTCTCTAAATAAAATACAAAATAGGGCTAGGGATGTGGTTCAGTGGTTGAGTGCCCCTGGGTTCAATCCCTGGTACTGAAAAAATCAAACAAACAAAACTTTCAATTTGCTTAATCCCTGAGAACCAAAGGATTTCTAATTGTCAGGCTGATAATTTTCATATCAGGTAAATATCCAGCCACACTGGTTTATCTACTTTACCTAACTGAAAAGGAGTTTGGGACTGGAGTGTGGCTCAGTGGTAGAGTATTTGTCTAGCATCCCCAGCCCTGTAAACAAAGCAAAACTGAAATGAGTTAGTGGTGATGTAATACTGTTGTCCTTTCTGCTAGTAAAGTCCCATGGCTAACATCACTATGATTGCAAGTTTGCTAATATGATAAAAGTTGAAAGTGTCCTGCATAATTCAAACCCAGTTTGACCAAGGAAAGAAAATTACAAGAGAATATTCTGAATTCCAGTTCTGCTGTTACCTGGGCAGTGGGGCCTTGGAGGAAACCGCCCTGGGCTTTCATTCCTGGCCATGCCATTACAAGCAGAGTGACCTAGGATGAGCTGTTAAGCTCCTTGAAGTTCCTCCTCTGCAGTGGTACCTTCATATGTTTGTGGGGGCTAATGTGGACATTCCTATAAAGCTCACAGGAGGGGCCCAACAAATGGACTGCGCTTTACTAATAAGACAACAGTTTTAAGTTCCTTGGAGCTTTTCCCCCTAAACATTTCAAAAGGTTTCCCAATACTAATATTTTTCTAATTTTTGTTTTAAAAGATGATTTAAAAAAATATCTATGAAGTGCTAATTCAATTTCCCTTTTTTGCTAGTCAGAAATGTAGCTGACATCCAGAGGTTTGGGCTTCCATACCATCAACTAATATTTTTTTTTTTAATTTTTTTAGACATTGATAGGCCATTATTTTATTCTTTTATTTATATGTGGTGCTGAGAATCGAACCCAGTGCCTCACACACGCTAGGCAAGTGCTCTGCCACTAAGCCACAACCCCAGCCCCCATCAACTAATATTAAAGCACTGGGTTCCTGTAATTCTGGCTAAAAGTAAAGAGCTGTGATGTTTTAGCTGGCGGTTTTATTGTGTTAGATTTATGATTTCCAGTAGGCTTTTTGAAATGTTGCCCAGGGATCAGGGACTCCCCCGCTGTCCCTCTTATAGATTCTAGACTGAATCTTTAAATCTGAGCACATTTGGCTCCATAACATTAAACTGGGATTCACCCAGATTCTCTTGAGACATTGGGTAAAACATGACTGATTTTGTCCTAGAGATTCCAATCCATTGAACTCTCAGAATCTTTCACAACTTGTATTTTTCATATTTTAGGCTTTAATGCAAAAGGATTAAAATTTATGGCAAATTTTTCTGGTGTCATTTTTCTCTCTTGGGGTTTAATGATCATTTTAAAAAATTAATGATATGTAGTATGTAAAAAAACTTAAAATACTGTGAATTATATGAAATAGCATGGTTTATAATTTTTGTGGGAACAAAATTAGCTGATTAAGGAGTAAAGTTGTCAGGAGCCATCACAGGCCAATGATGGCAGAGGCTAAAATGGTTCTGCGTTCCCAAGAGGGAGAAATCACTGCCAGCAGAGTGATAAAGAAAGCACGCATGCCTAGGAGTTAAATGACTTCCCATCGTGGACAGGTTTTGTGTCACCAAGAGGTAGGGATGGTGGCAGTGCACTTCAGGAAGTGGAACAGTGGGAGCAGAGGCTGTAGAGGTAGGAAGTGGTTGAGGTGAGTCAGTGTTGGGGGGGAAGTTATAGGAACTCTACAGAATTAGGGCTGGGTGTTGCTCAGTGGTACAGTGCCTGCCTGGCATGCACAGGCCCTGGGTTTGATTGCCTGCACCCCATCAGGGACGTTCTGCCATTCCCCCTCGCACCAAGAGCCTTGGGACTCAGCCCTCTTCAGCTTCCTTGCCTGTACCTATAACACTGCACTGCTCTCTCAGGCTGCTGGGTGTGACTCTAGATGCTACTGAGCATGGGGACTGCCTTTGTTCTTTATGGCCTATTTTGAGAGGAATACTATGCTGGAACATGCTGGTGATCCTATCAGAGTTGCCTGGACCTGCCTCCGTCTGGCGTAGCTGCTCTGGCTTCTCTCCATGCTGACCTGCTGCCTGTCCTTGGATTTCTGAACTGCTGTATGTCTGGCCTTTTCTTTTACTTGGCCTTCATTTCCAGCTCCGCACCCTCACCCCCATGCTTATACCTTCCTTCAGGTGGCAACTTTTGCAGACTTTTCAGTTGGCCCCCTTCCTGCCCCATGGCCTGGCAGAGCAGGGCTGTTGACAGATTCCAAGGTGTATGTTGTGTAAGACAAAGGTCTGTATTCAAACACTTGGTCATGGATCCGTTGAGCAAATGAGAAAAAAATGCATGGAAAAAAGGGTGGACGAACAGTGGTTTCTGTGCAAGAAGAGTACTAGGTAAGCCAACACAAAACGCGCTGGAGCAGTGCCAGCAGGAAGCTGAGGAGGAGGAGTCATTTCAGGCTGGGGCTGTTTTAGTTTGCACAAGCTGCCACAACAAACTCACACAGACTGGGCGGCTTGCAGAAGAGATTTAGCATCTCACCCCTGGAGGCTGAAGGCCAAGCTCAAAGTGTCTGCAGGTCTGGTTCCTCCTGAGGCCTCTTCCTTGGCTTACAGGTGCCATCTTCTCCCTGTGTCCTCACAGGATTGTCTGGGTCCTGATCTCTTCTTATGAGGATCCCAGTCATACTGGATCTTAACTGCCTCATTTTAACTTAGTTTTCTCAAAGGACCTATCTCTAAATATAGTCACATTCTGAGGCTGGGGGTTAGGACTTCAATATGAGTTTTGAAAAGACACAACTCAGCCTATAACAGGACAGTATGGAAAAGTTTGTCAAGGTAAAGCTAGATTTGAAGTGCTTTCTGTGCTAAAAAAGTGTATATTGTACCATTTCTTTGACATTTCTGAAATCAATATTTTTGACCTTCTATTTTAAAATGCATACTTCTTTGGTTTTACAAGTGATACTTGAAAGGTGGGGAGTACAGATTTCACTGGTCAAAAGCAAGCTTCCTCTAGCATTGGGGAAATTGGCCTGTGCACGGTCTTAAGGAGGCAAGGCCTGCTTCTCCTCAGGCTGCTCACCTGGTCTTGCTGAGCGTCAGAGTGCCCCTTCAGCCTTTACTCCAGGCCCTTTTTCCCTCTGCTTCAAAGCCTTGGTTAGTTACTTCCATCCAGTGGAATTAGAGAGCAAAAGAAGCTAGGACCAGAGCTCATTCTTGAGAATGTGGGACTAGAAGGTGCTGTGAACCGTGTTGTGTTCCCTCTCCTGTTTCCTGTGTTGATGCCCAAACTGCTATTGTGTATTTGAAATGAGGAAGTAATTAAGGTTAAATGAGATCATAAGGTTTGGGCCATGATTCAATAGGATCAGTGTCTGTATGAGCAGAGATACCAAAGAACCCCCTCTACCCCTGTTAGGCTGTGACACAGAAGGTGGCCATCTGCAAAGGTGGCAAGTAGGAACTGACTTTCCAGTCGCTAGAACAGTGAGAAAATAGATTTCTGTTTAAGCTTCCCAGTCTGGTATTTTGTTATAGCAGCCTGAGCTGAGTAATGAATTCCTCTGAAGACTGCCATTGCCTCTTCAGCTCTCATTAGGCTGACCAGTGTAAGCTCTTTCCTAGACCAGGTAGTCATCAACTGGATGACCTTGGTCTTAGGCCACTCAAGTGGTACCATGAGCATTATGCCAGGTGCTTCCCCCTAAATCAGGAACAAGACAAGGCTCTACATTCTGGTACTTCTCTGAAACACTGTAGGGAAGTGTGGGGACAAGAAAATCAGGCAAGAAAAAGAAAGCGTTCACATTGGAAAGGAAGTAGGAAAACTATTCGCAGCTAACATGATCAGGTATGCAAAAATTCTAAGCAATTCACAAAAAATAGAACTAATAAATGAGCTTAATAGCTTGCAAGATCAATGAAAATATTGCATTTTATACATTATCAGTGAACATTTTGAAAATTAATGAAGATAGTACCATTTGCAACAGCATAAAAAGATGAAATAGAAATGAATTTAACTAAAGCTGTGGGACTTGTACACTGAAAACTACAAACAATGTTGGGGGTAATGAAAGACAGTAAAGATGGCAGAGTGAGATGGACATCATAGCCTTAGCCGCAGGTATGACTGCATATATGATGTGATTCTACATCACATACAACCAGAGAAATGAAAAGTTGTGCTTCATCTGTGTACAATGAATCAAAATGCATTCTGCTGTCATGTATACCTAAGTAGAATTTTAAAAATTCTAATACTATATTTAAAAAATAAAATTGAATTGCTTCTTAATACCATTCACAAAAATAAATCCAGGTGGATGAGACCTAAAAAGGACTAACAAACTGAACAGAAAATAGAATAAAATTACCGAAAATCTAAATAAATAGCACTTCTCTAATTTTAGTACACAATTTTTTATGAGCTTTGATCAATGTTTTATATGTATAAATGTACATCTGTCCACACATTTACTAGTTGTTTTAATACTACCAAAATTGATACACAGATTCAATGTAATTCCTATCAAAATTCTAGCTGCCCTTTTTAAATAAATTGGCAACCTGATTCCAGAATTCACCTGGAAATGCAAGAGACCCGGAAGAGCTAAAACAATCTTGAAGGATTCACACTTCCCAATTTCAAAATTTGCTACAAGCTGGGCGCGGTGGCTCAAGCCTGTAATCCCAGCACTTTGGGAGGCTGAGACAGGAGAATCGTGAGTTCAAAGCCAGCCTCAGCAATGGCGAGGCGCTAAGCAACTCATTGAGACCCTGTCTCTACATAAAACACAAAATAGGGCTGGGGATGTGGCTCAGTGGTCGAGTGCCCCTGAGTTCAATCCCTAGTACCAAAAAAAAATTTGCTACATTAATCAAGATAGTGTGGGACAGGTGTAAGGTCCGATGTGTTGATCAGTGGAATGGAATTGGGAGTCCGTTTGTTAATCCACACCTCTGTAGCCAGCTGATTTTCAACAAATGAGACAGAACTTCAATGAGAAAAAGGGTAGTCTTATTAACTGATGGTGCTGGGACAACCTGGTATCCATAGCTTGGAGAAGAAAAGATAGAAAATACAGAAGAAAGGGTAATAAAAGTAAGGGACAGAATGAGGAGGTCTAATGTGTTTGCTACATCCCAGAAAAAGAAGAGAGGAGATATGAGGCAGAGGAAATAGAAGAGAGAATGCTGTGATTTTAACCAGCCTCGTCAAATATATGTATCCACAGATTAAAGAAACCCAGTGGATCCCAAACAAGATTAAAACAAAACAACAACTAAGCCACTTCCACTCAACATACCTAATGAAATTGCAAGACAACCAAAGACAGAAAGAAAATTGTCAGTGTGCATGGAGAGGATGTCTCTCACAGAAGCAAAAACTAGATTGACTCCAGAGCAACAAGACACATCAGAAGACAGCAGAAAGAATAACTCAAAAGAAAATAACCATGGGGAACTTTCAAGAGTTAAAGTGAAATGAGAATATTTTCAACAAAGTTGACAGTCTGATAGCAGACCCTCTCTAAATAAAATAGTAAAAATTGTACTTCAGGCTGAAGGACAGTGATCCTAGCTGGAAGTCTGAGATGAAAAAAAAAAAAAACAACTAGTAAATGTGTGGACAGATGTACATTTATATATATAAAACATTGATCAAAGCTCATAAAAAATTGTGTACTAAAGTTAGAGAAGTGCTACTATTTATTTAGATCTTGGGTAATTTTATTCTATTTTCTGTTTAGTTTGTTAGTCCTTTTTAGGTCTCATCCACCTGGATTTATTTTTGTGAATGGTATCAAGAAGCAATTAAATTTTATTTTATTTTTATTTATTTATTTTTAATATTTTTTTAGTTGTAGATGGACACAATGTCTTTATTTTATTGCTTTGTATGTGGTGCTGAGGATCTGAGGATCAAACCCACGGCCTCACACATGCAAGACAAGCGCTCTACCGCTGAGCTACAGTCCCAGCCCTCAATTTTATTTTTTAATATAGAAAACCAACTGTGCTAAAAATCTCCACTCATTTATTAAATCCTCTTCCTTTTTTTGATCCCAAGTGTTATGCATTGTGTTTTCATAGATGTGGGAGTCTGCTTTGCTGATCTTCATTTTGATTCAAAGTGTATCTCAGTAACAATATCTTAATTACAGTAGCTTCATAGTCAGTCTTGATAACTGGAAAAGCAAATCTCACATTTTTTCAAAATATTCTTGGCTTTTTGTTCTTTCATATATATTTAGAATCAGTTTATAAGCTCTCCAAAAAGCTTGGTGGAGCTGGGTACAGTGGTGCACACCTGTAATCCCAGTGGCTCAGAAGCCTGAGGCAGGAGGATTGTGAGTTCAAAGCCAGCCTCAGCAACTTAGCAAGGCCCTAAGTAACTTAGTGAGACCCTGTCTGTAAATAAGATATTAAAAAGGGGTTTGGGGGGGCTGGGATTGTAGCTCAGCGGTAGAGCGCTTGCCTCGCATGCGTGAGGTCCTGGGTTCGATCCTCAGCACCACATACAAAGCAATAAAATAAAGACATTGCGTCCATCTACAACTAAAAAAAAAATATTAAAAAATAAATAAATAAATAAATAAATAAAAAGGGGTTTGGGGTGTGGTTAAGTGGTTAAGTGCTCCTGGGTTCAATCCTCGTACAAAAAGAAAAAGAAAGGGCTGGGGTTGTGGCTCAGCGGTTGAGCACTTGCCTCTCATGCGTGAGGCACTGGGTTCGATCCTCAGCACCATATAAAATTAATAAAGATATAAAAAAAAACAGCACATCATTAAAAAAAAAGAAAAAGAAAAAAGCTTGGAGATTTTTAGTGAGATTGCATTTAACGTTAATATTTAATATTTAGGGGAGAATTCCCATTTTTTTTAATTTTTTTTTTTTTTTTTAGTTGTAGATGGACACGATGTCTTTATTTTATTGCTTCGTATGTGGTGCTGAGGATCGAACCCAGGGCCTCACGCATGCAAGGCAAGCACTCTACCGCTGAGCCACAATCCCAGCCCCCCATTTTTAAAATGTAAGAGTTTCTCATCCATTTATGTTGTTCAAATAATTTTATATTTTTTAATGTGAATGTTATACACATCTTTCATATTTTCCTGGGTGACTTAAATCATTATGGGTCTTTAAAGTTTCCAGCCACTTGCTGCGGGCACATGGGCTCACGATTGGCTTTGGATAGTCACCTTCTGTGTCCTGTAGCCTAATCCAGCACTTTTCCCCTTATCACTTGTCTTCAGTCTTTCTGAGAATAAGGTAACTACAGCTTCCTTTTGGTTAATATTTGTCTAGTAAACCTCTCCACATCCTTCTTTCAGTCTCAGTCTTTCTAGATACTTCGGTTTTAGGTATGTTCCTTTTAAGATGGAGAGAGATTTTCCTTGTCTCCACCTGGTCATGAGTCTGTTTGGTGGAGGTTAACCTGAGTCTTTCTGCAGCCGTGATAGTAGCTAGTGTCCACACTGGACTGAGGATGGGAGGCCTGGGCTTCATGCACAGCTCCCGAGTCAGGGCAGACAGCTCAGCCTCCCTTCACCACCCTCTTGCTCCCGTGGGAGGCTGACAGCTCCTTCCTCTTCTGCTTTGTGTGGCACCTGGCCCACGGCAGCTGGAGGACAGCCTTCACACATTCCGTCCTGCAGAGAGGCCAAAGCCTAACCTTGGTGTCCTCTGCTGCTTGTGCTGATCTGAGCCTCACGTTTACATGATCTGCTTGAGTCCAGGGAGTTAATTTTCCCAGCATCTGGCCCAGTGCCAGGCACCTAACATTCAATGAGCAATTGATCCATTGGAACCAAACTTGTGACCTGGGTCAAATCATTTTACATTCTTGGGCTTACTTCTAACGCCTTCTCTGCCAGGCGAGGAACTTCAAGCTAGGTGTTCTCTCATGTGCCTTATAGCTCTCAAGTGCATATATTCGACATGCAAATGCCACTTTCTAACAGCTTCTAATTATCAGCTACACTTTTTATCCACCCCACACAACAAAACCAAAGCATAACCAAAGGCTTGGGAGTATTTATCTAATCCTACAAGGAAGCCAAAGAATCTCTCATTTCTTTTTTCTAATTTTTTTAAATTTGTTGATGGACACTTATTTTTTCCATTTATTTTTATGTGGTGCTGAGAATCAAACCCAGTGCCTCACACATGCTAGGCAAGCGCTCTACCACTGAGCCAGCACCCCAGCCCAAGAATCTCCCATTTTTTTCAATCCAAGACGGTAGTCCTGCTTCCCGGTGACGGTTATTCACTGGTGTGCTAGAGAGCCCCGAATCACCTTCAGGTTCAGGAATTTGCTTGAAAGACTCACAGAAGTCAGAGAACCTCCCGTGGTCATGGTCATGATATTCACCTTAAAAGGATACAGGGTTAAATCTGCAAAGGTAGCCACAGAGCTTGCGGTTATCCTCTCTGTGGTCACAGGGACATCACTTTATACTCTCAGCAAGGACAGTGGACAGTGGAGGGAAGAGAGTGGACGTGACAGAAGTGGATCTGTTTGAAGAGGTAGAGTCGACAGATCCTGAAGAGTGATTGGGGGGCTTGCCAGGCAGGAAGTTGGTGTTCTCCCAGTTTTCTGCTTATGAGAGAGGGGCCAGTGGAGAGGAGCAGAGCAATAGTCGGTTATTGCCATACTGGTCTGGGTGCCTGTGACTCATCCATATGGGCCTGAAGTTTTTTGTTTTTTGTTTTTTTTTTTTTTAAATATTTATGTTTTAGTTGTAAGTGGACAGAATATCTTTATTTTATTTTTATGTGGTGCTGAGGATCGAACCCAGTGCCTCACGCGTGCTAGGCGAGCACGCTACCACTGCGCCATAATCCCAGCCCCTGGGCCTGAAGTTTGAAGAGGGGTTTGAGCTGGGAGCCATCGTGTTCCATGAGTAACGGAAGACATGGAGTGGGACAGTTGTGTGGGGTCGGGCTTAGAGTGGAAGGCATGTTTGGGAGGAAGTCTGGTGGTGCGGTACCTTTAAAAATGACGAGGGGCAGGGAGCCAGCCTGGGAGGTGGGAGGCCAGCATGAGATCGGGAAGAGAAGAGGTGGAGCCCAGTATGTGAAGAAAGAGGGTGTGGGTAGGGGTCTTGAATATCGCTGAAAGGGATACAAGATGGAGATTATACAATGTCTATTGTTGGAGCTAGTAAAATAACTGGCCACTGGGGAAACCCATTTTGGAGGAGGGAGGAGTGGGCACCAGCCCTGTGCAGTGGATTGGGAACTGAGAGGAACCGTGGAAAGCAAGTGTGGACGGCTTTGCACATTTGTCTGAGAACAGATGTTTAGAGGTTGGGAAGAAGCGGGAGGGTGGTGTGGTGGGGGTGAGGGGTTTGTTTCTTATGAGCACATTAATATGTAAAGGGAAGGTGCAGGGTCAGGCTGAAGACAGGCATGATAGAGTGCCATTGAGCAGTGCGGTTCTGGGAGGGCGAGGAGCAAGAGGGAAGGCGGTGCCAGAGAGAGTAACTCCAGGCACAGGAGAGTTGCCCTAATGACACGGGAAGTTGCCACTTGTCTGCTCAGTTCAACTCAGCAGGTGTTTGCTGAATGCTTACTCGTGCCAGCCACTCTGCTCTGAGCTGGTTCTATGATGAGCATGCATCTCAGGCTCCCGTGGTGTCATAGGGAAATGTGGAGCCAGCTGCGTGGACTCGAGCCTCATAGGCTCGAGTTCTCACATCAGCCCCAGGGGTAGGTGGCAGTGTGATGCTTCTTCTTAACAGATGAAGAAACAGAGATGTGAACAGTGAGATTGTCCCACTTTAGAAGAAGCTGTGGGACTGGAGTGCTGTGTGCTTCATGGTGGTGTCCCGAGTGCCTGGCTATCGCGCTGTTCCAGGCGATCGGGAGTCGGTGGTGTTTTCATCTTTTCAGCCAAGCCAACTCGTTGGCTTTCCTGTTAGCATCTTCGGCTGGCAGCTCCTGCTCACCCTTCATAACTAAACCCATGTCAACCCTCTGCCTCCTCTGCAGACCTTGGCTCACCGTGGGTTGATCCAGCTTGGCTTTTAATTATCGCTATTTCCTGTATCCCAAAGTGGGGTGCAAAGGATTTGTTTTAATTTATGAATTGTGTGGGAATCTTACAAAAGACCCACAGAGAAGACAAAAGATTTTCTCTCCTGTTAGCCTGTCCCCTGAGCTCCAGTCTCATGTGTGTTCCCTGGATGGCTTCTCTAGTTGGACATCTAAAGACACCTCGGCCTTCAAAGCTCAGACCCGCGATCTCCCTGCGACTCTGCCTTCCTTGCACTTTCCCATCTTGGTTACTGGCATCTCCACACTTCCAGGTGCTGGGGACAGAGCCTGTCCTGCTCTCAGATCCCTGCATGGAATTGGTCAGTGCATTCCCAGGGGTTTCCCAAGGTAAGTCATGTGCGTCCACGGTCCGGTAGTGTGCAGGTCGATTTTATGTATCAGTGTAGATAATGGCACCCAGATATCTGGTTAAACACTACTCCAAATGTTGCTTTGAGGGTTTTTTTTTTTTAAATGAGAAATTGTATTTAAATCAGCAGACTTTAAGTAAAGCTGATGCTGGGGGTAGGCCTTCCTCAGTCACTTGAAGGCCTTAAAATTAGGAAGCCTGACCTCTCTGAGGAGGAGGGAACTGCCAGCAGATCTGGAGCCCAGCTGAATATCAGCTCTTCCATGGGGCTGAGCCTGCCAGCCTCCTGTAGATTTTGGGGCTCGCCAACTTCCACAATAATATGAGCCAATTCCTTAAAATAAGTCTCTCTCTGGAGAAAAGAAGAACCTCTCCCGACAATCACAGTCCTTGCCTCCACGCCTGGTCACGTGGCCACACCAGCACAGTGGCCAGCCTCACTGCCTGCTCTGCGTTCCCGTGGCCTCAGAAGCACTGCACCTGGCTGTACTCCTTGCCCGAAGAGGGGCTGCCCACATCTTCAATCCTGGAGTGTGTGGGCCATCAGTCCTGCCTGCATTGGATTGTTTTAATTTCCACTGACTTTAATCACGAGACATAGCAGTACCAAAAGAACCCCTGTGTTCTCCCACACCTCTGCTGGGGGGAAGTGGTCCAGGTTCTCCTTGGCTGTGATCATCAGTCACCAGCCAGCACGTAACTCTCTTGGCCTGTTGATTTAGAGGAATGAGGAGCCCAAGGTGGCTGGGCAGTCTTAGCTCTAGGCTTCCTGGTGAAGCATCCTTCCTTTCTGTTTGGGAAGATGAAAGAGTTCTGGGTAACGGTACAGAGTAAATACACCAGTACACTTAAAATTATTAAAATAGTCAATTTTGTGTTATGTATATTTTGCCACAATAAAAAAGAAAAATTACTACAGATAAAGATAGTCACAGGCCTTTAGGGCAGCAGAGCATGAACCTGCAGGGACAGAAAGTGAAAATGTTGCTGTTCACTCCCTAGTGCATGATGCCCCTCCATTTCCACCTCTTGAGTGCTGGACTGTGAATCCTGGCTACTAGACCACCAAGGAGGCGCTAACACCCCTGTTGGTCTGCCTCTGTGGAGAACCCTAATAGCACAGGCCATTTCTTATCATCTCTGCTGTCACCTTGAACTACTGCAAAAGCCTGCTATGCCATGAATGAATCAGTGAGTGCACAGAGGCTGGACCTGGAAAGGTGCAAGTCTGTGAGAGGGAACACATGGCATTCTAGGCAGAGAGAAGAGCACAACCAGGGTGGAGGTTATGTCTATGACTGTAGATCAGTTTGCTGGGTGGGATAGGCACAGAAAAGTGGGGTGGCATATTGTGAAGTCTCTTGCAGGCTTTCTTATGTATAAGAGTTTTATTACTCGTTCAGGAAGACCTATCTGGATATTTACTCAGAACTGCCTTTTATTTTACTTGGATAATTCAGAAAACTCCATCTGAGTAACTTCTCAGAACTATTTAGATAAAAACATCTTATGAAAATCAGTGGTACCTCTGCAATTTCCCCATGCTCTTCTTACATTATGTTAATTTACGTGGAATTAGCCAAGTGGAATTTTTGAAAATTTTTCTTGTATACAGTACCTCTACTTAAAACACAAACCAAATGACCAGTTGACATCATGATATTATTGAGTGTATCATACTTTTAAAATAAACTTTTGGTTTTAATTTTAAATTTATAGAAAAGTGACAAAGTGGTTGGATTTTCCTTGTCAGTCATGGGAGGAAGGTATGTTAAAATCTGAACACACCAGTCAATTTGTGAATTTCTTGTAATTCCTGTGATATTTGCTTTGTAGATTTAGATAATGTATTACTAGATGCAAACAAATTAGGAATTTTTCTGTTTTCCTTGTAACTTTGAAAATCAGTGACTTTATATGTAGTGATTTTTCTTTTATTGTGGTAAAATATATATAATACAGAATTTGGTCGTGCTATGTGTTCTTCATCCCTTCTGTGTCTTGCTGTGTGTAGGGAGATCTACTAGCGCAACATTCTGCCCTCTTTCTGCCCCGACTTAAAGCTTGTGGCTGAGTTTGGCAGAAGAAATGAGGCCCTTGTGGTCTTGTTGTCTTTTTGGAGTGAGTTGCTCTCAGGAAGGAAACACGTGATCCTTTTCCTCCATGCTGTAAGTTTTATGAAGAGCAGGTTCCTGGTATGTGACAGCTGATGGGACAGCTGTGGAGATCAGAAGTGCCTGTGACTGACTAAGCTGGTCTCATGTGAGGGTTCAGTATTAGGAAATGTAATTTCCTGCAAATATCAATTACATTTTCCAATATTAGTTTTGTCAATAATAAAGGTAATATTTTGTCCTTCTTTCTGTTTTATTGTATTTTTTGTTTCACAATCCATTTACAACTCGTGTATGGAAAAGTAACGTGTGTGTGTGCACGCTCATATGTATGTGTTTTAAGGATTCTTGTTATTGGCATCTAAAACCTTAATGCATTTCTGTTATTGTTTTATACAGTAGTTAGCTTATTAATGTTTCTCTAATATTTGCCATTCTTTGCTCACCTATTTTCTGGCATCTCAAACTTTTACTTCTGGATTACTGTCCTTTTCCAAGTTATCTTTTATTTGCTCCTTTTGAGGGGCTATATAGCTGCTAAACTTTCTCATGTTCATTTGATTTAATTTTGTTCTTGAAGATATTTTTATAGTACATATAATCCTAGGCTGTCACTTATTCTCCCAGAAGATGGCAGGCCACTGGTTTTTGGCTTTTATTATTGCCACTCAAAAGTCTGTTGTCAGTTACCCAACATAGTCCTTAAAACTCTAGCCAGAGCAATTAGAAGAAAGAAATTAAAGGGATACAAATAGGTAAAGAAGAACTCAAACTATCACTATTTGCTGATGACATGATTCTATATTTAGAAGATCAAAAAAATCCATCACAAAACTTCTAGAACTAACAAATGAATTCAGCAAAGTAGCAGGATATAAAATCAATACCTATAAATCAAACATGTTCCTGTACATCAGTGGGAATCTATTCAAAGAGAAATTAGAGAAAACTATAGCATTCACACTAGCCTAAAAAACAAAAAAACAAAAAACCTGGGAATCAGTCTGACAAAAGAGGTAAAAGATCTCTACAATGAAAGCTACAGAACATTAAAGTGACGTGGAGATTCCTCAGAAAACTTGGAATGAAACCACCATTTGAACCAGTTCTCCCACTCCTTGGTTTATGCCCAAAGGACTTAAAATCAGCATATTCCAGTGATGCAGCCACATCAATGTTTATAGCAGCTCAATTCACAATAGCTAAACTATGGAACCAACCTAGGTGCCTTCAACAGATGAATGGATAAAGAGAAAAAAATATATATATATGAGAATATGATGGAATATTACTCAGCTTTAAAGAATGAAATTGTAGCATTTGCCAGTAAATGAATGGAGTTAGAGAATATCATGCTAAGTGAAATAAGCCAATCCCAAAAAACCAAAGGCTGAACGTTTTCTCTGATATGCAGATGATCATTCACAGTAAGGGGTGGGGGAGTGCTAGGGAAGAACAGAGTTATTTTAGGTGGAGGGGAGTGAAGGGTGTTTATGGGGGTTAGGAAGGATAGTAGAATAAAACACACTTACCTTATGTACATATATGACTGTGTGACCAATGTGATTCTACAACATGTATAATCTGAAAAATGAGAAATTATATTTCATGTATGTATGGTATATCAAAGTGCATAAATGCATTCTACTGTCATGTATAACTAATTAGAACAAATTTAAAAAAAAAATTTTAAAAGTCAGTTGTCAATTTAATTATTGTCTCTTTTAGAATATTTTTTGCTTCCTTACTAGCTGCTTTTAGGACTTCTTTGTCTTATATTTTCTGAAGGTTTATAGTGATATTTTAAGGTATGCATTATTTAAAAATCCAGGTTATAATTCACTGGAAATTCAGAATCTGAGATTTCATTTCTTTAGTTAAATTTGGAAAATTCTCAATGATTATCTCTCCCCCATTCCTCTCTCATTTCCTTCTGGAAACTCTTCCTTGTTTCTCAACTTCTTATCCTTGTCCTCTTCCCTCACTTCTCCTCCTCCTTTTTCTTTTTTTTCAGTGCTGGGAATTGACTCCAGGGCCTCACACTTGCTAAGCAAGCACTCTACCACTGAGGTTTGCTTCAGTGTACCCGTTTCTCAACTTCTTATATTTTCCATCTTTTCTTTTTCATTCTGTACTGCATTCTAAGTAATTTCTTTAGTTCTAACTTCCAGTTCACTAATTCTTCCATCAGCTATGTCCAATCAGTTATTTAACATACTCATAGAGTTTCTTTCTTTTTTCTTTTTCATTTTTGGTACTGGGGATTGAACCTAGGGGTGCTTTACCACTGAACTATGTTCCTAGCCAGTTTTTTATTTTTGATTTTGAGATAGAGTCTCTCTAAATTGCTTAGGACCTCATTAAGTTACTGAAGCTGGCTTTGAATTTGTGATCCTTCTGCCTCAGCCTCTTGAGTTGCTGGGATTATAGCCATGTGCCACTGCACCCAGCTGTACTCATAGAGTTTCTAAGAATCAAGTTTTTATGCTTTTATTTCTAGAAGTTTCTATTGATACAATCATTGTATTTTTACTTTCTTGTTTTTTACTCATATTTTCAATTTTCTCTTTAAAATGTCAGTTATAAGCCTCTCAGGGCACTTATTCAGGTATGTCCTCTATCTGAAATCTCCAGCTCTGGTGCCTCTGCGAGCTGCCGTTGCTGTGCCTGCTCTCATCTTTGTGTGTGTGCTCTCACTGAAAGTTCAGTCTCATTGAAATTCTTCTTAGGAATTCCCTGAGGACCTAAATGAGGGTGAAGATTTTAGTTTGCTGCTGTCAGGCTCTTGGGACTACGTTGGATCAAATGCTTAGTTTAGAGTTTGGATCAGGCAGGTAGTGTTAATGGAAGCCATAACCTGTTTGAGGATGGGCTTGTGGCTAAGGCTTTTCAAGAGAGCCTTTCTCCCTATGGGAGTTGAAGCTGAGACAGACTTGCTTCCTTCGGGCCCCTTGTAGGGCTGCTTTTTCTAGTTCACCTGTTCAGGGTTTCTAATGGAAAGGCCCATCTCGTGCTCCCTGTAGCCTTGCCTCCTGGCCTGAGGCTCTTGTTCCCAGGGCAGGAGAGTGAGGCCAGACAGGCCTCAGGCCCAGGGCTTTCTTTCCTCCTCCCACTTTGCTTTTGGCTTCCCAGAATTCCCTTTTCTTTTCCACAAGCCTAGCCATGCATTTAGGATTCTTTGCATTCGCTTTAGAGTTCCAGGTGTTTTCAGCAGGACAGTGTCAGGACAGCTTGACCTCCACCTTCCTGCTGCAGCAGAACTCCTTACAGGGCTCCTTCATTCTCTTTGCTGCAAGGAGGCACACTTCTTTTTTCTCATAATTGCACCTTCTTTTGTGGCCATTACCTCACTCCAGCAAATAGCTGGATTTTTTCCCATCCAATTTACCTATCAAGGAACTGAAAAATAAAGAAGAGCTGATTTTTTTCGGGGGCGGGGGGGTCCCTTTTGCTAACTTAGAATATAAGCATTTCGAGGGTGGGAATTCCAGGGTGATACTTTGTACATAATCTCTCTTAGCTGTGAACTTGCATTTGTTTCCACAGGTTTGTGAGGTGAAGTGGATATTTACCACTTCATTGTGCTTTAGGAGTGCGGAGCTGAGCTGACTCTCTGTGTATGTGTGTGGTACTGAGGATTTAAACCAGGAGCACTCTACCTCTGAGCCACATCCCCAACCCTTTATATTTTTTATTTTGTGATAGGATCTCACTAAGTTTCCAAGGCTGGCCTTGAACTTGTGATCCTCCTGCCTCAGCCTCATAAATGCTAAGATTATAGGCATTTGCCACAACTCCTGGCCTAAACTATTTAAAGACCTCATTTAGCCTGGTGCAGTGGCACACACCTATAATCCCAGTAGCTCGGGAGGCTGAGGCAGGAGAATCAAAGTGAGCCTCAGCAACTTAGCAAAGCCCTAAGCAACTCAGTAACACCCTGTTTCTAAATAAAATATAAAAAAGTGCTGGGTGCCTGGGGTTGTAGCTCAGTTGGTAGAGCTTTTGCCTAGTATGTGTGAGGCATTGGGTTTAATCCTTAGCATCACATAAACACAGATAAATAAAATAAAGGCATTTTGTCTGTCTATAACTGAAAAAATATATTTAAAAAAATTGCTGGGGATGTGGCTCAGTGGTTGAGTGTCCCTGGGTTTAATCCCTGGTACCAAAAGTGAATAAATAAATAAATACTTCTTTTATTTACTTTTTGGGAGGGTTTATTAAAGGGTTGAATAGAAGTGCTATGAATTGAATGTTTGCATCCCTCACACCCCCAAACATCTATGTTAAAACTCTAATCCCCAATATAATGGCATTTGGAGATGGTGCTTTGGGGATGTAACTACATGATGAAGGTAAAGCCGTCAGACATGGGATCAATGTCCTCATAGCCAGAGACTGAAAAGAGTTTGCTTCTCTTTCTCTTCTCACGTGAGGACACAGTAAGAATGGGGCTGACCACAAGCCAGGAAGTGGATTCCTGCCAGGCGCCAGATGTGCTGCTTTACGATCCTGGACTGTGAGAAATAAGTGTCTGTTTTCAGGTCACTCATCTGTGGTGTACTGTCACAGCAGCTCAAACTGAGACAAGTGTCATGTGTTGTAGGGAATTTTGCATGAAGTGGGATGCTCTTGGAATTGCCTAACCACGTGTGGATTGAACCAGTAGAAGATATTTTGGGGACGCCTCTGTCATCCTATGGGCTAGATGATTTGTGTATTAACAGTCACCCAACACCCATGGCCCAAATGGCGTAGATGGAGGGAAACTGTTTCCTGGTTCCTGAGGAGCCACCTTTAGCCTGATGCTTTCAGCCCAAACCTGTTGGGTGGCTGTTATGAAACCTTACCAGGCTCCCTGGCCTGCAGGAGGCCTCTGTGCAGACCAGAGCAGCCAGAGGACCAGAGGATGGAGCAGGCCATGTGCTTTGTTGTCCTCGAGAGAGCAGCTCTTCACCACGCCTCCTTCTAGTAACTCTTAACTTCCCTTGTTTCTTTCAGTAGCCAGGGGACCTGGGAGCATGGGAGGCGTCCCAGCAGCTTTTCACTGCTGGAAAGCCCCAGCAGCCTTAATTTAGCTCCTCCCTCCTACAGCAAGGAGGCTCGTTTACAGAGAGCCAGGGAAGGGGAACACCCCAAGGACCACACAGGAGCCCAGGGACCCCCAAACCACAGGCCACAGAATCATCCAGGGAGTTAGGACTTGGAGATGAGGTGAATGTTTCTATGAGTTCACGAATTATTCTTACAAACCTGTAGAAGACTTTTGAAGAGCCTCAAACCCAGAAAGTATAGAATGTCAACGAACACCACCAGCACAATCCGCCACCTTTTTGGGTTTGGAGTCCTCTGGAGCTGCTCATGGCCTGTCAGGACCCAGGATTTCCAGAAAAGGATGCCCAGTTCCCAATTGTGCCAAGATGCTTACAAATGGTTTCTGTGCTTTGAGTTTTTTAAAAAAGCCCCAACAGAATTACGATGTTGTCCTATGCTGCTGTGTCAGGTGATCTGAGACCATTCTGACTCCTTAACGCACAGTGATTCTTTTTTTTTTTTTTTTTTGGTACCAGGGATTGAACTCAGGGGCACTCGACCACTGAGCCACATCCCCAACCCTATTTTGTGTTTTATTTAGAGACAGGATCTCTCTGAGTTGCTTAGGCCCTCACTAAATTGCTGAGGCTGGCTTTGAACTCAAAATCCTCCTGCCTCAGCCTGAGTCACTGGGATTGCAGGTGTGTGCCACTGCACCCAGTCTTCTTTTCACTTTTAAAAAATGTGCACTGTTTAGATATATATGACAGTAGAGTGTGTTTTTGACATGTTTTACATACATGGAGTATAACTTAGGGTCCCATTTTTGTGGTTGGACATGACATGGAGTTCCCTGGTCATGTAGTCATATATGAGCCTAGGGAAGTTACATCTGATTTCCTGTTCCACCCCCTGCCCAGCACTTTCTATCTTAATTAATGTGCCATGTGTGAAGAAGCACAGTGTCCTAGGGCATGTGAAGACACTGATGTGGTATAGTCTAACTTCAAGCAGTTGATCATCAGGAGGGCAGAGGTTGCCCACATTTGCGCCTTGACTTTGAAAGCAGTCTCACTGCTAGGCGTCTTCATCAACTCTCCCTGCTCCCCGTGATTCCCACAGGAAATGGCCCATGGCCAGAAGTCCTCATCATGACAATTTTCTTTCACTTCTTTGGGCAATGGAAAGACTTACATAGTGTAGACCGTTTTTGAGAAAGCAGTTCTTCTGGTGTAGAGAAAACTATAAAAAGTAGGTGTCATTTGAACTAGACCTTGAAATAGGAGGTAATGTTGCCAGATACGGAGAAGGTATTTTTGGGAGATTCTATTCCTGTAACCGAGATCAACCACAAAAGCTGACCAGCATGCCCAGACCGCCCGTCTGGAGGCACTGCAGACCACCAAGGCCACCAACCAGCGAGTTGCTGCTCTTTCCTTCTGGGCTTCTGCTGACTGCCCAGGAACTGGTGGTGAGGCACTGCCCAGAGGTTATGGCAGTCAAGGTGCTGGGGAGCACAGGAGTCCACCACCACCAAGGTGGTCAGCACATGGCTAAAGATAGTAGATGAAGGACGTGTTGAGTTCTAGTCGATCAGTTAACAATGATGAGAAAGAACACTGTACAGCAGATCAAAGTGCATCCCTGTCAGACCCACCTTTTCCCGTCTGGACAGACAGAATCGCTCTTCAGGGCAAGTCAAGTTCTAATTAGAAATCTGTCTGATGAGCAGGGGATTCAGTTGTGGGGGCAGCGTAGCAAGTTTCCAGCCTGATGCGGCCAGCTTGGTGACACAGGGGTGTACCCCCTGAAGGGGGCAGCTCAAGTCCTAGACAGGGCACCTCTTCCTGGACATTGCCCACACAGGCACTGCTCATTATGTTCTTGGTTCTTTTTTCTGTGATCACCATTCATTTATTTTCCCCAAATTCCTTCAAATAAGGTGAAATATGATTAATCTGGTTTCTGCTTACTGAAGTGCATTCACATTCCAGTCCTGTTTTCTTAGACCTTGGGGTATGCTGGTGTGGAACCCCTGAGCACGACTCTTCTGCACTCATCATTCAGTCACATCACATTGGTAACTTGGATTGGCCGTGAAAACCAACAACCAGATGGAAAGATCTCCCATGCACCTGCATAGACAGAATTAATATTGTCAAAATGGCCATTCTACCCAAAGCATTATACAGATTCAATGTGATTCCAATTAAAATCCCAAAGTCATTCTTTGTACAAATAGAGAATGCAATCATGAAATTTATTTGGAAAAATAAGAGGCACAAAATAGCCAAAGC
Organism: Geosciurus inauris; assembly: GCA_004024805.1. NCBI lineage: Eukaryota > Metazoa > Chordata > Mammalia > Rodentia > Sciuridae > Geosciurus > Geosciurus inauris. Next base: position 8,196 of record PVHX01008157.1, on the reverse strand, counting down.
AATCCTTAGCAAGAAGAGTGAAGCAGGAGGCATCACAATGCCAGATCTTAAACTGTACTACAAAGCTATAGTAACAAAAACAGCATGGTATTGGCATGAAAATAGACATATAGACCAATGGTACAGAATTGAGGACAGACACAAAACCACATAAATACAGTTATTTCATACTAGATAGAGGCACCAAAAACATACATTGGAGAAAAGATAGCCTCTTCAACAAGTGGTGCTGGGAAAACTGGAAATCCATATGCACCAAAATGAAACTAAACACCTATCTCTCACCATGTACAAAATTCAAAGTGGATCAAGGATCTAGGAATTAGACCAGAGATCCTATGCCTAATAAAAGGAAAAGTAGGCCCAACTCTCCATCCTGTCAGATTAGGCCCCGACTTCCTTAACAAGACTCCCAAAGTGCAAAAAAATAAAATCTAGAATCAATAAATGGGATGGATTCAAACTAAAAAGCTTCTTCTCAGCAAAAGAAACAATCATGTGAAAAGAGAGGCTACAGACTGGGAGAAGATCTTTACCACAATCACATCAGATAAAGCACTAATCTCCAGGATATATAAAGAACTCAAAAAACAAAAAAGAAAAAAACAAAAAACCACACACACACACACACACACAACCCAAACAACTCAATCAATAATGGGCTAAGACACTTCTCAGAAGAAAATATACAAGCAATCAACAAATACATGAAAAAATGTTCAACATCTCTAGTAATTAGAGAAATGCAAATCACGACTACTCTTAAGATTTCATCTCCAGTCAGAATGGCAGTTATCAAAAATACAAGCAACCATAAATGTTAGTGAGGATTGAGGGAAAAGATACACTCATACATTGCTGGTGGGATTGCAAATTGGTGCAGTCAATCTGGAAAGCGGTATGGAGAGTCCTTAGAAATCTAAACTTGAGCCCGGGGCGGTGGCGCAAGCCTGTAATCCCAGCACTTAGGGAGGCTGAGACAGGAGAATCGCAAGTTCAAAGCCAGCCTCAGCAATGGCGAGGTGCTAAGCAACTCAGTGAGACCCTGTCTCTACATAAAACACAAAATAGGGCTGGGGATGTGGCTCAGTGGTCGAGTGCCCCTGAGTTCAATCCCCGGTACCAAAAAAAAAAAAAGAAAAGAAAAGAAAGAAAACTAAACTTGGAATGGAACTATCATTTGACCCAGGTATCCCACTCTTTAGTCTATACCCAAAAGACTTAAAAACAGCCTACTACAGTGATACAGCCACATTTATGTTTATTGCAGCATGATTCACAATAGCCAAACTGTGGAACCAACCTAGATGCCCTTCAATAGATGATTAAATAAACTGTGGTGTATACACACTGGATTATTATTCGGAAATAAAAGAGAATAAAATCATGGCATTTACAGGTAAACGAATGGTTAGAAAATATCGTGCTAAGCAAAGTAAACCAATGCCCAAAGAACAAAGGCCAAATATTTTCTCTGATAAGTGGATGCTAATCCATAAAGAGGTGGGGCATGGGATGAGTAGAGGACCTTTGGATTAACCAAAGAGGAGGGAGGGGGAGGGAGCATGGGAAGAGGAAAGATGGTGAATGAGATGGTCATCATTACCCTAGGTACATGTATGATTGCATTAATGGTGTTACCCTACTTGGTGTACAACCAGAGATTGAACAATTGTGCTCCATTTATGTACAATGAATTGAAGAGCATTCTGCTGTCATGAATAACTGATTAGAACAAATTAAAAAAAAAAACTGGCAACCACTACAAATCTGCACTCCTTCCTCAGAGAGCCTGTTGTTCAACATTTACCAGCACATTGCTGCCTGCATTTCTGCATTGGATTTTTTTTTTTAAATATTTTTTTAGTTGTAGATGGACACAATGTCTTTATTTTATTGCTTTGTATGTGGTGCTGAGGATTGAACCCAGGGCCTCACGCATGCGAGGCAAGCGCTCTACTGCTGAGCCACAATCCCAGCCCCTCTGCATTGGATTTTGAGGGGTGATTCTGAACTCTTGGATCTCACATTTATAGAAATTCCCTGAGGGCTGGGGTTGTGGCTCAGTGGTAGAGCTCTTGCCTTGCATGTATGAGGCCCTGGGTTCGATTCTCAGCACCACATATAAATAATTGAATAAAACAAAGATCCATCAACAACTAATAAAAATATTTAAAAAAAAGAAATTCCCTGAAGTCATTAATGTGTCATTGTCCAAGAATCTAAATCTTGGAGAGAAAACTAATTTCCTTTCCCTCGGGGTTCGTTAGGGGACGTTTTTCTGTTGCCCATGTACCACTCCAAGGCCAGACTTCAGTGCCTGAGCAGTAGCCTGAAAGAGTACAAAGGGGAGGTGAGTTTGGTGGCCCTTGGACATTTAGCTGAGAGGCATAGGGGTCTGAATCTGGCACTCCCCTGCCACCTTGCTTGCTGCTTCATTTGTGAACAGTGGTTGAGGTCCTCCACCAGGAAACATTCCACAGGATGGCCAAGAATCTCAGAGACTCTCAGAATGTCAGTACAGCACTCATCTATTTCCACATCTATCTTTCAATTAGTCACATTTTTCAAGATTCTCGAGTCTCAGAGGGTAGATAGATTTTCAGAAATTGTGCCAAAGTTGGAAATTCCAGGGGTAGGAAGCCTGTGGTTCTGGGATCACAGCTGTTGAGGAGAATAATTCCTGGTGTCATCGCATCTGCTCCTACACAGGAATTTCGTGGCTATTCTCATAAGTATACACCAGAAGTCCACTTCATAACCTGAGGTTTGACCTCAGTCCTGAAAGGACTGTTCTGACGAGGAACTATTTTTGTTCTGTAGCCCAAAATACAGTTCGACCAGAACTTGTAAATAGGATGTTCCTCAAGTAATCACCTCAGAAACCACCAGTGAGTTGTGGTTTATCAAAAATAAAAATAAAATCCCCCTTTGGAGACAGAGTACATCTAGGCTTCCCACCACATGATGAAGAACAAACCCAAGAATGAAGTTGAATATTTATTCATAGTCGGGATTGGATGGTCCCAAAGATTGCTGGGCATAGTGAATGGCCACCAGCACAGAGGGAGCTGCGAGGTGGTGTGCTGGGGGCTTGTTTTCTGCGTATCTACAGTAACATGACAGTGTGTGAATCAGCATGCTTTTAGAAGGCCAGACTTTCCAAAGAAATGGGTTTAAAAATGAAGATTTAGAGCTAGAATGTTCAGACACTTTGTTCTGAAGTAACATTTACTTGTGCAAAGTCCTCAGCTCTCCAAAGATCCTTCAAGTGATATTTCTATTATGCTGTTAAGAGGTGGGAAGTCAGCGTGGTCAGTGCTCTGAAACCGAAACACATTTTCTGTCTGCAGTTGGTTGAAGCTGAGGATGGGAAATCCACTAAGGCGGAAGCCAACTGGAGGGGGCATCGTGGAGTTTGGCATCCCTGGGGGTCCTGAATCCAGTTCCTCCTGATAGCAGGGGATGACTTGTATTGCTGTCTTCTCTTACCTTCAGATGACAGAACTGAGTTAAAAAGTGACGTGGCCATTGTGGCCCAGCAGCAGAGCCACCACAGGTACCCAGGTGGAATATCCTTGGCCTGATATTTATCCTGCCAAGCTCGAGATGACAGTTTATTTTTGTGGGTGAGATGCACGTGGCTGTGTGTATGTGTGCGCACGAGCTCACGTGCACGTGTTTGCTTTAGCTAGCAATGGAAGTAGCCAAAGAAGAGACTGGTGTGGTTGTAAGAATGAGCAGCAAGGCACGGGATTGGGCACTGGCATCATCGCTGGGTGGTGAACAATCTCAGTGATGGTTCCTGGGGACCCGCCTCCTGGTACTCAGCCTCACATGGCCACTTCACACACTGTTCTTTAACCCATACAATGAGGCCAGAGGGACACTTGGCTCATGCATGATCTAAGGCTTAAAGGTATTTTTGAACTTGGGGAGCCCTGAGCTACCATGTAAGAGATCCAGCCACCCTGCTGGAGGGACCACAGGGAGAGGGAGAAGTCCTGAGGTTACATGGAAGGAGTGAGGGCAGGGGAAAGGGGAAAGAGCAGAACCAGAGTCCTGGCTGAGCCATGGCATTCCTGTCGCCCTGACCAAGGCACTGGACACTGGGGGAGGGCCATCATGGAGGCTCACATATGCTGTGCCATGCCTCACCACCTTGTTCCTTTTCGTGGCTTAATACTATTCTATTATGTGGATATACCACAGTATGTAATTATCAGTTCATCTGTTGATGGACACTTACATTGTTTCTACTTTTTGGCTGCTATAAACAATGCTGCTGTGTGTGCCAATGCATGTGGCCAGGTCTTTTGGATGTCTGCTTAGGAATGGAATCTCTGGACCATATGGTAACTCAGTCGTCAACATGGTAAGGAGTTGCTGAATTGTTTCCCAAAGCAGTTGAACTGTTTACATTCCAGGTGGCAATGTGTGCTGTCCCAGCTTCTCTACGTCCCCAGCACACCGTTAGTTTCACTTTTTAGTTAGGTCACACTAGTGGATAAGAAGTGGTATCTCACTGTGAATTTGGTTAACATTGCCCTGATGACTGATGACTTTAAACATCTTCTTATATGCTAATTGACCATCTGCACATCTTCTTTGCATAAATGTTTCTTCAAATGCTTTGCTCATTAAAAAAAATTGGATTGTCTTTTTTTTGTGGAATTGTAGAGATTCTTTCGGTCTCCTGAATGCCAGTCCCCTATCAGACATTGGCAAATATTTTCCCCCACCCTGGGGGTGGCCTTGTGACTTTATTGACTGTTTCCTTGGAAACACAAAAGTCTTCAATTTGTTGAAATTCAGTTTATGTATTTTAATTTTGTAGTTCATGCTTTGGGTGTCATAGATGAGATGCCATTGTGTAAGCCATGGCCACAAAAGAGTCACACCTACGTTTTCCTATAAGGGCCTTGGAGCGTTAGCTCTTATTTTAGTCTATTGAGCCATAATTTCTGTAGTTTCTTTTTTTTTTATTTTTAAAAATTGTGACAGAATTCACATAACATGCAGTTAACATCTTAATCATTTTTAGATATATAGCTCAGTGACATTAAATACATCCACACTGTTTTGCAGTGATCACCACCATCGTTCCACAGACCTCTTCATCCTGCAAAACTGAAACTCTGCACCTGTTTAATGCAAGTGCCCTGCCCTTACCTGCTGGAGGCCACCATTCTACTTTCTGTCTCTATGAATCTCAATGCTCCAGATACCTCGTCCGTGGAATCCCACAGGACTTGATCACCCTGTTTCACTTAGCATGGTGTCCTCAAGGTCAGTCCATGTAGCATGTGGCAGGTGTCACAATTCCTTTTAAACTGAGTGGAATTCCATGTGTGGACAGACACACCTTGCTTGTTCATTCATCCACATGGATGCTTGGCTTGCTTCCGCCTTTCGGCCATTATTACTGATGCTGACATGGAAGTGGGTGTACAAATATCTGTTTCAGACCTTGCTTTTGATTCTCTTTGGTATATACCCAGCAGAGGAATGGCTAGGCCACTGGTGATTCTGTGTTTGTGGTTTGATGAGGCCGCCATGGCTGCACCATCTTACATCCCCAACCATGGGCATAAGGGTCCCACTCCTCTGCATCCTTGCCAACCCTGTTTTCATGCTAAGGATGTGAGGTGGTGCCTCCTTGTGGTTTTGATTTGCATTTCCCTAGTGAATATCTTTTCATGTAATTATTAGCCATTTGTATATTTTCTTTTAAAGAAATGTCTATTCAATTTTTTGCCCATTAAAAAAATTTTTGTTGTTGGGTTGTAGGAGTTCTTTCTATACTGTGGCTGTTAATGCCTTCTCAGCTGTTTGATGTGCAAATGTTTCCTCCCGTCCCTGCATTGCCCTGTTGCTCTAGACTGTGTCTTTTGATGCTCAGAAGTTTTAAATTTTGATGTAGTCCAACTATCTACTTTTTTTATTATTGCCTGTATTTTTAGTTTTGTATCCAATAAATTATTCCTAAATCCAATGTCATGAAATTCTTCTATTTTCTTCTGAGAATTTTATAGTTTTAGGTCTTACAACTTCATTCTTTTGTATGGGAATATCTAGTTCCAGACCAGTTACTGAAAAAAAAAAAAGATTCTTTCCCTGCTGAGCAGTCTTGGCACACTGATCACCATCAACTGACCACGAATGTGAAGTGTCACTTCTCAGCTCTCAGTTCTGTCCTGTTGATGTGTCTGCCTAGTTTATGTTTTGGTTGCTATAGCTTTGTACTGAATTTTGGAGTCAGGAAATGTGGGTCTCCCGAGTTTGCTCTTTTTCAGGATTGTTTTGGCTGTCCTGGGTCCTTGCCACATCCATCACATTTTTGAATCAGTTTGTTAATTTCTGAGCGGGGTGGGGAACGAAACTTTGGTAGGGATTGCACTGAGTCTGAAGGTGAATTGGATTTGGGGAGTGTTGTCAACCCCCAGCTCCGAGTAGTCCAACCCAGGAGCACGGATGTCTTTCCATTTGTTTAGGCCTTTAGTTTTTTTCCATAGCGTTCAGCAGTTTTCAATGTACACATCCTCAATTCTCTTGCTAAACATCTAAGCATTTTATTCTGACAGATGCTATTGTAAGTTAAATTGTCTTCTTCATTTCATTTTCAGATTTTTCGCTGCTACTATGTAGATAACTCCATTTTCTACACTGATGGTCCTCTTGTCTTTGGCGAATCTCAGGATTTTCTCTTTTGGAGGCCATCTATGAGTAGAGACAGCCTCCCTGCTTCCTTTCTAGTCTAGAGGCTTTTCTACTTCTTTTCATGGCCTGACTGCCTGGCTAGAACCCTAGTAAAATGTTGAATGGAAGCGATAAGAAGATGCCCTCGCCTAGGCCTGACCCCAGGGGAGCACCCACCCTGTGTCGTCGTGTGTGATGTAACTGGGGTTTTCACTCGTGGTCTTTATCGAGTTGAGGAGGTACCCTGTGCTCTCAGAGTTTGCTGAACTTTGTTGTTTTAGTGTTGGGGACTGAAACCAGGGGCACACTAACACTGAGCTACAATCCCAGGCCTTTTTCTTTCCTTTTCTCTCCTTACCTCTCAATCTCTCTCTCTTTTTCTTTTTTTATTGTTTTGGATAGGGCCTCACTAAGTTGCCCAGGCTGGCCTTGAACTTGTGACCCTCCTGCTTCAGCCTCCTGAATAGCTGGGATTACAGGTGTATGCCACTGTACCCTGTTTGCTAGACATTGTTATGAAAGGGTTTTGGATTTGTCAAATGACTTTTTTTTTTTTTTGTCTGTTGAGATGGTTGTGTGGTTTTTGTCCTTAATCCTAATGCTTGATGGTTTTATTACATGTACAAATTTCTGAAGGTTAAGCCAACTTTCCATTCCTGGAATAAGAATCCCAGTTGATTCCTGGGTTAAATCCTACTCAGTCATGGTGTATAATCCTTTTTATGTTTCTGGGTTCCATTTGCTAGCATTTTGTTGAGGATTTTTTGCATTATATCCAGAGACATTGGCCTGTGGTTTCCTTTTCCTGTGAAGTCAACTGGTTTTGGTGTCAGCCTGACGCTGGCCTCATGGGAGTTGGCAGGCAGGCCCAGACTCCGTGCTTAAGTGTATTAAGTGGAGGTGTATCATGCCGAGGCATTAAGCACATTCACAATGTTGTGCCACCATCTCCGCTATCCGTTTCTAGAACCTTCTTATTATTCCAAACAGAACATATGTGCCCATTAAGCAGCAGTCCTCCGTTTCTCCTCTCCCTGTCCCTGGTAGCATTTGTGGAGTTTCTGTCTGTAAGGACTTGTCCCTGACTAGGACCTTGACGTGGGGTCATGCAGTATTTGCCCTTTTATGTTTCACTCACTTTTATATTCTTTTCCTTATTTTCCACCCTTTAAGGGTTTCATTTGAAAGTTAGAATTTTAAAAATCATTTATGTAGCATGCAGTATAATATTACACCTTTTAACAAATTCAGCAGAAGATACTTTGGAACTAGTGTACACTTTTGGTAATTTCATGTGTTACTGAATTATGTATTTTGTCTCTATTACAGTTTTTTTAAAGAAAACATTTAATCACTATAAATTAGATGCACAGCAAAGTCTTTAATGTATATTAAAAAAAGTAAAAGATGAGCCGGGCGTGGTGGCTCAAGCCTGTAATCCCAGCACTTAGGGAGGCTGAGACAGGAGAATCGCGAGTTCAAAGCCAGCCTCAGCAA